>BSBK01002287.1:0-155000 GCA_027943335.1 Chamaecyparis obtusa | reverse complement strand
AGGCCGACCAACTTAGAATTATTTTATTTTACATTTTATTACATCATAGTCAGCTCAAGATAACCTTTGAAACCCGAACAGAAATTTTGAAGAAAATTATTTTCTGCCATTTGAGGTGGCCCAACTTCCGAAGACCATAAGTCATCACCAGTTGACCCGCTCAGCTATTATAACCCCATTTCGGAAATGCCACGAAGTGCTCTATAGGCTTGACCCACACAAGCACCCATCACCTAAATTTTTGACCTCATCCGGGGCCTCTAAAGCCTTCAAAACTGAGTTCAAAGTTTCTGTACCCTGTTGCCAATACCGAAAATCTTCAATATCTTCCAATATACACTTGATCTGGCAATGAAAATTTACTGGCAGACTTATATGACCAAAATGAACCTCCAAGAAAGAAATAAGATCATTCTGAGCACATACAAAAATTACCAAAAATAGTAACTTTCCATAAATAGCAGCTCTGCACAAAATAGCCCTTATTGACTACAAAAACATAAATATTTTTGGGTGATGCAAGATTGCTCTTACACCCAGGATGCTCCTGCATCAGGCTCACCATAGGTGTTGGAACTCTAAAGTGGTTTCCAGATGATCCTATGGATGGGTTTGTAAAAGAGTGATAACCTTAAAAATTAACCTGGGAAGGGGGGATTCAAAAGGTAATGAAAGAAAATATAATAAAGGCCACATAGACCTGATTGGAGTACTGGGACTAGGGATAATTGCCGGGGAGGATTCCTACTCAGAAAGTGGGTATAGGGGTTACATGGTTTCCAGGGAAGATCCCAGTATACAAGTGGTGTTATGACACCCACTTAGGTGGTATCCTAGAACCTTGACCTCGGTATTATAGTATGATGATATTTGATGTGCTTTATTCTTGTGCTTTTGAGTCTTGGATTTATTGGTATTTGAGACTTATATTTCCTTAAGGTCTTGAGAGTACCTTGGTTCTATCTCCTAGAATGGGGGGTGGAACTTTACCAATTTCACATGGTTGGGTGGAAAATCTCTTTTGAGGTATTGTTCATGGTTTGTGTCATGGCTTGGATTCTGAGTTATTCTATGGTGAAGTTTTTGTTCTTGTATCATAAATCTCTATCTTTTGTAATCAAGATGTGAAGAGGTATTGTAAGCCCTTGGGAAACTTGTTGTAATTATCTCTCTATATACCTTTGGGCCAAGTGTAGTAACTATAACTATAATTATGTTTGTAAATGGAAATTGTAAGAAAGAAAGTTATGTATATGGGAAGGGTAGTTTTAAGAGTTTCAAAAGGGGATTAAATATTAGTAAATCAATTATGGATTATATTTAAGTAATTCCATCCCTATCTCTCTTGTGAGTTTTAAGATGAAATTGGAAGTAATGGTTCTATGCAAACCTTTGCAATGCAAGTACTTATGGATGAAAACTTCTTTAAAAAGGAAACTTGTTTTGATATGTGGATTAGTGAAAAGTTATGCTGAGGGTTGAAAGGTATCTCTAGGTGAAAATAATAAGGAAAAGGAAACATGTATGCTATTGAAAGTAGTATTAAGATGTAATTATTACCTAATGCTCTGAAATGTATAAGTTCAATGTGTATGATGTAAGGTTATTTAAACAAGGTTTTAATTTCAATTCTTAACTGGATATATACAATGTCATAGATGATAATTTGTGGTAGTTATGCTTATGACAAAATGATTCAGTGAATGGGTTATATTGGTTAGCATTAGATGGTTAAGTACTTTACACTCTTTCTATTTAGATCCTTGAAATGAAAATAGTGTTGGAAAAATGGTCAATGCTCCCCTTGGGATTCATGACATGGCTTAAATGCCTCTTGTGTCTTTTATAAGTGTAGTGGTTGTATCGGGCATTAATAGGTTGATCTTTTGGTGCAATGAAAAATACTACTTGTAACAAGTGGTATCAGAGCTTGGTCATAGGTTTGAATCCCCTCGGGTAACGCTGAGGGGGAGATTGCTAGAAAAATGGTCAGTTCTCCCCTCGGGATTCGTGACATGGCTTAACCACCTCCTATGTCTTCTATAAGTCTAGTGGTTGTATTGGGCATTAATAGGTTGATCTTCTGGTGCAATGACAACTACTACTTGTAACAAATAGAAAGTAAGGACTTTAATAGAAAGTTTATGTGATGATAGTGCATAGATTATATTAAGGAAAAAACAAATGAAAGAGGAAAGGATAAATGTATTTAGTGTATTAGATAAATGATGGGCTTCTAATTCATCTCTAAAAGTGAATATTTATGCAAATTAGGTAAAGAAAATAAATTCAATTAGTTCATTAGTGTAATTTGTTTTGATGTGGAATGAAAGAAATGTCTAAATGTAAATTGAAGTTGAAAAGGAAATAGAATTCATTTGATTAAGTAAAGAAATGATTTTTCTTGATAATGGTAAATGAATTTATTAAGGGAACCTTAAGGAATGTACTTGTGAATGGTTATGATGATATGTTAGAATGTTAAGAAAAAAATTTGTTAGTTGTAATTTTAGGTCATAGACCTAATTCCTTCTGGTTTCCCTAGCGGGGACATTACACCAAACATAATAAAAATAATATACACATGTCTATAAATATCCCATAAGAAACCACAATATCTCCCACCATTCCTTCATCCACACCATCCCCATCATATGATACATACGATGTTGACATCTTTTCAACTGTTCCAAAAGGGCTATCCATCATATAAATCCCAAATAGTCCATCCTTTAGTACAAGTCCCTACTACAATTCAATAGTCTTAGATACAATGCCACCATATGCTCCATTCCCAAGAAAAGTTTCTCCAATTAGTCACAATCAAAGTCCATTTGTATCATGCCTAAGCATAGAGTCCTTTCAAGAAACCACCATGCATATCCAAACTCATACCCCATGTCAAGAGGGTTATCCAAAGTATAAATAAACAAGTCCTAAAATTGGTCAAGATCAAGATACCAAGAATATCCAATCCCATCTAGTATTTGATCAAGATCCCATATCACTAGAAACTTACAATGATCCGCTTCCATTCCAAGAGAAAATTATCCTTCCAAGTCCCATTCATAATACACCTCCTAAGCAAGACCATGATGTACCTTATACTCCATCCAATGATCCTCTTTCATGTCAAGATAAAAGTAATCATCCATTTCTACCACAAAATCTTGTCAGCACTCCATCTCCATGTCATAATCCTACCAGTCCACCACAAGATCCCATTGTCCATCCATCTCTATGTCATAATCCTCCATATCCACCACAAGATACCATCATACTTCCATCTCCATTTCATAACCTCTCCTATCCACAACATGATCCCGTCATCCCTCCATCTCCATGTTATAATCCTCCCTATCCACCACAAGATCCCATCATCCCTCCATCTCCATGTCATAAACTCCCATTTCCACATCAAGATTCCATCAACCCTACCCAATTTAACAATGATCCTATTAAATATCAACTTGGTTCATCCACTTTTAGTTAGTCTAGTATACTTTTTAGTCCTACTATTCCATATGTGCCTCCTCCACCTCAAAATGGACTTGCATCTTGTTTAAAAAATAATTAGTATCCAATTGCCAAAAATATTTTTTATAAAATGCATTTCAAGGAAATATTTTAGGCCTTAATAAAAAAGGTATATTAGAACCCATTGATATTAAATAAAATACATATTGTCAGTGTCTTGGCTATATAGCTCACCATCAAGATGTTGATATCCCCTATACATCCAACATTCCCCCATATGAACCCAAGAATACACATTCCTCATCACCTCCTCAATCCATTTTAGGTCTTCACATCCCAAAGTAAAATTCTTTTTCCCTTTCATCCATCTTAGGTCCATATATTCCTTCATCCACTAATTCACAATCCACTTACCCTTTCCCAAATGCAAGTCAACAAAGGCACAAATATTTGAGAACCATATACCCATCAAAAAGGATTTCATATAAGTACTATCTACTCATGAATACCTCTTTTGACCTAGGTCATATCGGGAAGAGGGGCCAAAGGCACACCCTAATCTAGATCTACCTTGCAGAGATCACACATAGAAGAAACAACACACAAAGTGAGAGAGAGAATGCAGATCAGATCCTTATATTTCATCATATAGATCCACACATGCCAGGCTGTAAGGCCTTCCCGATTAGGGCCAAATGTTACAATTCAATTACAACAATCCTCCAACATGAAAGAATTCAAAAACTATCTTCAACTCCTAATATGATACCATCTATCCTATATCTCTAAGCTCATATCCTAAAACTACAACCAAAGACTACAATATATACAAGAGGCTACTAAACAAGTCAGCCTTCAGATCCACCATTAACAAAAGGAACGACCAGATCTAGGTCCACACACTTCCCACTGATAGATACCAACATTAAATCCATTACCATAATTAAGTGCACAAGTTAGCCTCAATAGAAAACTAAAACAAATAACTCAATAAGAAAGGATAACCGAGCACCAGGAAAGGATAACCGAGCACTAGGGAATTAACCGACCAACTTGGTTAATGAAGGAACCAAGCAACTACCGATCCAACTCAGGCAAAGAAGGAACCAAGCAACACAAAAAATCAAACTTGTTTTTGGTGACATAGGATTTCCAAGGACACAAGATGCTCCTGCATCAGATACCTGGGGTTATTTGAAATGATTCTCTAAATCATGCAATAGGTACAACCCGAGGTGAATCCAACTCAAATTGTGAAATCTACAAATTGTCTTCAATCGGTCTATTCTTCCATTTTACCATATATTCCATATATTGTCTTCCTCTTGTGCTTCTACCAACTCTTTGTTCCAAAATTTTCTCAACTTCTTCTGTATGTCTCTTAGGATAATCATTTGGTACTATCATTTCTTCATCCAATTCATGGTACTCATACAAATCTGAAATGTTGAATATAGGTGATATATCCATGTCATCGGGTAACTCAATCTCATAAGCATTTCCACTGTCAAATCTTCTCAATATCTTGCAAAGACCAAAATTCTTCATTTTTAGCTTCCCATATGTTCCAACAGGAAATCTGCCTTTCTTCAAATGAACCATTACTTCATCACCAACTGTAAAAGTCTTGTCTTCTAGATCTATTAGCTCTGTCTTTATATTTTTGAACTTTTCTCTAACTTATGTTTCACATCTTCATGCAATGTCTTCATGAACTCAGAAAACTTTACTCCATCACTTCTCTTTTCCTCATCAGAAATATCCCTCAAATTTGATATACCTCTTAGTTGTATTCCATTTACAATCTCAAAAGGTGTTTTTCCAGTACTCCTATTCACTGAATTATTATATAAAAATTCTCCTTGTGCCAACATAGAATCCCAATTACTTGTCGTGTCTCCAACTAAACATCTCAAAATATTACCCAAACTTCTATTCACAACTTATGTTTGTCCATCAATCTATAGGTGAAATGTAGAACTATGCCTCAACTCGGTGCCAAACTTTCTCCACAAAGTCTTCCAAAAGTATCCAAAAAATTTACTATCTCAGTCAGAGATGATACTCCTCGGTAATCCATGCAATCTGACAATTTCCTTAAAGAAAATATTTGTTATATGCATTGCATCTGATGTCTTTCTAAAGGGTATAAAATGTGCCATTTTAGAAAATCTATCCACAACAACAAATATAGAATCATTACTGTAATACCCCAAAAATGGGCTATAGGTTCATTAACCTCCTATATCTTCAAATTCGAATGAAATCGACATCAAAGTCCTAACCCAAGGCACATCTTCACATTATCAAATCCTAATTGATTTTATCCTAATTTTGCATCGTAGAATATTCTTAACAATATTCTTATTTATCCTAATTATCTTTGATTTAATAATTTTTTGGCGATAAATCCTATTTATCCTAAAGTTTGATTAATTAAATATTCTAAATATTTAATTAATTAGATTTAATATTGCCACTTAATTATTTAATTAAATTTAATTAAATTTATTCCTAAATTATATTATTTAATTTTGATAATAAAATCTAAAATCTCATGACTAATTGATTAAATTCTTATTTAATTAATTAATGTCAATTGTCAAATTTAATAATATAATTTTTGAATAAAAGTTTGATTTAATAATTGATTAACCCATAAATCAATTGTTTTAATTCAAAAATTAGTTAAGTTGAGAATAAATCACTTTATTTTTAAATTAATTCAAAATAAGTCATGCACAATCAAAAAAGCAGGAAACTAGAAATTAACAATCAATAGTTCATAGTTGATCATAGTTTTTGCATATTTTTCATATCATAGATTTTCATATTCATTCATAGCATTCTTAGATTAAATCTGCATTCAGTTTCATTCATTTAGCTTAGATTCATACATTTTTTTATAATATTGCATAGAAAATACAAAAATATAGATTAATCTGCATTCATATAGTCTTTCATTCTTTTGCATTCAAATCCTTCATTTAGGTGTTGCATTGTCATTGATCTTGATTCCAATCTGAGAACATCATACTCGCACCTACTAGAAGGCAATAAATCGCCTGGTTAGCATAGTTTCATTTACTTGCAAGATTTTGATTTCACTAACCTCTAATGTTTTACTGAAGTGTTGTGTCTGCAGCTAGGTACAAAATTCACACACACATTTCTAGTGCCCACCGTGGGGCCATGAAATAGGTTTCCATCTCTTCTATTTCACATCTATCTATTTTTCTATCATTTTCTGGTCGATTCTATGATATCATTCTTTGTCCATACATTTTTAGTATGACTTTTGTTAGAAAGCCATACCAGGAAGACTCCATTGTCGTATGATAATTGATTCTATCGAGGCTTGTATCAGAAGCTCTACATTATCATTTGGGAGCTTGATTGTCATATGAAAAGACACCTACTATCGTATGAGTTTCCCGACTATCATCTGGAAGGTAACCCACTATCATATGAGTTTTGGTACCAGAATTCAATTGTTGTTTCAGAATTTTAGGCAGTCTTTTAGATTTGATTCTCAAATATGGACTAACAGCTAACCCTAACAATTGAGATCTTCTATTTTTGACTAATATTTGCTGAGTCTGATTGGAAAAAGTGCAACTAAATTGCTAAAATAGGTAAAATCTACTCAGCGCATTGTGAGGAATTTAGGTATTCTACTATGATCTGATAACACTTCGATTTAGACATAAAAAGAACTCTCACGTGTCAAGCTTGTGTGACTTTTTATTGCTTTCATATCACAGACTTCATTTTGGGCTATAAAACAAACATAGATTTGCTTTCTAGATATCTGTTACACATAGTAAATAGGCCCTATGAACACTATTTGTGGATGATCTTGAGAGAGTGGGCTTTTTTCACTTGTTCACACATGCGAGGCTCTTCTTGATGAAGGATCCCCTTGTAGGTAGGGAGGTTACTGAGATTGTCTTATATTTTACTAGATTTGTGTGTCTTCAACTTTTGATTGATACATTCTCTCTCTGGAGAGGTTGATAGATCACAAGCGGTTGACATTATAGATCTTTGTGAGATAATTTTGGTATTAGCGTGTCAGATTAATCTATCTATTTTGTTTTGGTTAAAAGTGAAAAGGCTAGAGGACTATGCTCTACTCCCTTTTTGGGTAGTATTAGAAACTCAGATCCTTGAATCTGGAACTAGTCTCCATGTGGTATCTTTTATGAGTCACCTTTAGAGAGGGTTAACCATAGTGGACATTCCCTTAATTGGGTCAACTGCGTGGACGGAACCTCAAGCAATAATAGCCATTTTCACCATGGTAGCAGCAGCCGCTATATAAATTTCCTTGTGGAGGAAATCTTCACAGGTGTGGTCTCTTGTTGGGCTGTTAGATCTCCCTAGCAGATCCTGATTGATTAAATTCTCAGAATATGTCAAAACCTCGGTGCACCTGGATTAGAGTTCACCCTCTTGAGATCATAAAAGTTGTAGAGTCAGACCATTACTACAAACCCTAGTGAGGCCAAATTTTTCATTTTCTAGGAATATGTGTGTTATTGAAATTTTTTTTTGGAACATACACAAATAACACTCTTAGGGATTAGCACATTCAGTCACTTGATTGTTCATGCATAGGGTTGCTTTGTCCCCTGTTCATTGTTTTTAGACATGCTTGAAATCACTTGCTTGTTGTTCTGCATGCTTATTTATCTATTTGGTTATTGGAAATGAACGATCCCAGAATAATCTTCAAACCTAGATAGAAAAATTTGCAAAAAATTTGAAACTGAAAACCTAAAATTTGCAAAATCTGAATCAAAATACCTTTCTAGAGTCAAAATTTGTTTCACAGCCTCAGATTGTCATACGAGTTTTGAGAAAAAGTCATTTCATAACCCTTGTATTATTGTACGGTATCCAGTACTATGTCATACGAGTGTTGTCATCAGAAATTGAAAGAACAATTATCCCTAGTAGCAACTGTCGTACGAGTCTTTTAATTATCATTTGAGAGCATACCCAGAGTCGTGCAAGCTTTTAGAAACTCATTTGAGAATTTTCAAAAAGTTGTCTGAGATTGGTAAAATTTGTCAAAAATCCAGTGTTTACAGTGTATTTCTAGATTCTATCAAAACATTCACTATGTCAGGAATAGAGTAGAAACTAGAATGAATTTGATCATTTTCCTAAAGTGGTCTCTTGAGTCTGATTTAGCCTTCTGATTTATCGATTTGATTCTTTTTCATCTTGTGTCAAAACCTTGTCAAAATTATCTTCAAATTCAATCTTCTTACAAAATGGCTAAGTTTTGTGAGCTCGTGCCGCCATCTATTGGGAATCTACCCATACTATTGTGGCACAATATCCTTTATTTAAGTATGATCTGATCTTTAATCAATTCAATCTTGACAAGGTTGCATCATTCGATCTTCTTGAATCAAGTCATTCTTCAATTGTCTTCATCTTGCTCTTTTGCTTCACCTAAGGTTAATGGTGGAAACTAGAGCTTCATCACACAAGAAATCTGGAGAAGCATCTCATACCTTACCTCTATCTACTCATGTGGGTCCAACCTTTGACAAACTCTACAATTTAGGTCTTTATGAAGATGACGGTCTTGGCAATCTTTGATTAAAAGCTGGTTACATACCCCTCCATCAACTCACGGAGGTAATCAACAAATTCCACCTCAATCTATCCCAGGGAGTCCTAAAAATCCTAACATGTCTCATGGAGGGACACATCATGGGTCTGAAGGACATCACTCTCAACACGGTATGGATCAAGAACCCACACCTTCTGAAATTGCTCGATATCAAAAGGATGATGATTTCAAGAAAATGATGAGGCATTTCTTCAAAGAAGATGGAGAGGCATACTTTCTAGAGTTATCTCATCAAGGAGCTAAACCTCCTCCCAACTTTAATGTTTAAGATATCATTACGCATGAGGAAGAAACTCCAATCACCGCTATGATGAAATAGATGCATGCCATGCAAGTCAAACTTAACAAACTTGAAAAATAAAAGGGACCTAAGGAGTTCTCCATGGAAGCTCTATGTCCTTTTCCATTCGATAAAGACTTATACAGGCCACCATTCCCTAAAAGAGTGGAGATGCCTAAATATGATAAGTATGATGGAAAATTTGATCCTCAAGATCATGTCAGAGAATTCTGTACTCAATCTATGGAGTTCATGCATGAACCAACCTACTTAATGCATCTTTTCCCTCAATCTCTGGGAGGGTCAGCTATTCATTGGTTCTCAAAAATGCCCCAACTATCAAAACTTTTGAGGAGTTAATCAAACTTTTCTATCAACAATACTCCTACAATATCCAACATCTAGTCACTATGATCGACATTTGCAATCTAAAACAATACTCAGGAGAACCATTCTTGAATTTTCTCAAAAGATGGAGGAAGAAATTTTCTCTATATACTAGACCCATTCCAAAACTTAAGAAGATGGAAATCTTCATCAACCATCTTGTCCCAGAACTTAACTACCATTTGTAGATGCAAAATCATACATCCTTTGATAAGATGGTAGAAAATTCTATTAAAATTGAGAAAGTACTTCTGTAAAAAGGAGACACATCACTTCAAAAGGACAAGTATGAATCTAGATCTAGTTCCAAAGATAAAGGAAAAAATTGGAACAAGAATAAAGGTGTTGTCATAGACGACATTGTTGACAATATTTGTGCCCCATCTAAGGCACTTGCTTTCAATCTCACTGTTGGAACCCAAGCCATCAAAGCTTCTGAAGCTAAAACATTAGAATCTAACAAGAAGTCATCTACTTACAAACCTTGGGCTACAGATCCTAACCAAAAATTCACTCCTCTTGGAGAATCCTTGGAATCTGCCATGAAAACTCAGTTGGCTAACAAAATCATTTACTTGCTTGATATCTAACCATTTAATTGAGAATCTAAACCAAAATGGTGGAAAGAGACCGATTTCTGTGACTTCCATCGTAATAAGGGTCATAAAACTAAGAATTGTGTATGGTTGAAAAACCTCATACAAGACAAAATTGATTATGGGGAAATCATGATTGACAATCATAAGAGCAATAATGATCATATAGCATTCACAGAACCATTTCTGAAACATGGTAAAGAAGATTCTTCTTCTCAGCCTAATATGGGTGCTAAAGTCAATTATGCCTACTTTGGAAACAATGTTATCATCAATATGGTTGAACCATGCCTATCTGAAAGTTGCAATTGTAAGGAAACTCAGTTGTGGAAATAGCTTCCTACGCTAATCTTTATAGGAGAGTATTGTGCAAATTCTTATAAATCCTTACAATATCAGATTCGTTAACTACTTTAACAAAGATATTGCAACCACATACCATACATATAGAAAAATAGAGAATGACACAATGATATACCCTGGGGAAAACCTTTCGGTAAAAAACCTCAGCACTCCAAAACCTGCACAATGTATTATCTTCAACACAAAGATTACAATACACTTGCAATGCAAGTTCTTTCAAGAGACGAGAGACAAAGCCAACAAGACTTCAATTTTGTTATATCTCTCCCATAGGAGCAGCATCATATATATAGACTCCATTGGACCCAAAAATAGGCACAACCACCAAGACCCATGCACAAAGACACATGTACACAGTTGTTACATGCAATCCCAAGAATAGGCATCCATTCCAAGAATAGACTATGACAGCTTGTGATAGAATCCGCCAAAAATAATGGTCACAAGAGAAGTGTAAGAGAATCTGTCATACCAACCTATTTTTGGCATATTCTCTTACACACACCAACCACTTCTTCTTGGGCACCCAAATAGGCCCAAGTCATAAGATGCTCTTACACCTATCATAGCACATTCCTTAAATAGTTATTACGTGTCATAGATATCTGTCATGACCGTTTCAGTCATGATCTCCTTACGCACAAGATGCTGACACATCAAAATGCCAACTAGACATGTACACTCACACTTAATTACATTATTTGAAAAAAAATATATTTACAAAACAAATAATAAGAATAGGAATTATCCAAGGTTGAGACACCTTATTCCTAACATTCTCTCACTTGTCAAACACCTTGTAAGAGCAACAGGAACATAATAGGAACTTTAACCGCTATAGGCCAAAAGGCCCATAGACTCCGAACACCATCTGAACTTCTCAGTGCCCACTGGTTTTGTTAATGCATCTACAACATTCTTCACAGTATCTACCTTCTCCAAATTTACCTTTCCATCTTCCACCATATCTCTCACAAAGTGAAACTGCACATCAATGTGCTTCGTTCTGGCATGGAAAGTTGGATTCTTTGGAAGGAAAATAGCGCTTTGACTATCACACCAAATAGTAATATGTTCTGCATCAACACCAACATCAGGACACAATATTCTAAGCCAAATGGCTTCTTTACAAGCATGAGTAGCAGCCATGTACTCAACTTCTATAGTGGACAAAGCAACCACAGGTTGTCGCTTACTCATCCAACTAATGGCACCACCAAACATAGTGAACACATAAGCACTGGTGGATCTCCTGCTATCAATATCACCTACCCAATCTGAATCCACAAACCCATGAATAAACACTGAATGCGGAGATCCAGAAGAGTTACCATGATAACATATGGAGTAATCTGATGTACCCCTCAAATATCTGAATACTCGCTTAACTACATACCAATGTACCCATCCAGGATTAGCCATAAACTGACTCAGGACTCCCACTACTTGGGCAATGTTTGGTCTAGTACAGACCATAGCATACATAAGACTACCAACTACACTAGCATAAGGTACTCTACTCATGTCCTCCACCTCACTAGGAGATTTTGGACAATCATCTACAGATAACTTTGTTCCCACAGAAATAGGAACACATAGTGGTCTAAAATCTGCCATGCTGAACCTGTCCAACACAGACTTCACATACTTACTCTGACTCAACCAAAGTTTTATGTTAGACCTATCTCTACTGATTTCCATACCCAAGATGTACCTAGCTACCCCAAGATCTTTCATCTCAAACTGTGCTGACAATTGAGATTTAAAATCAGAAATCATACCCTTATCCTTCCCAAACAGCAACATATCATCAACATATAATGCAACAATAAGAAGGTGATCATTTTCAACTCTGAAATAAACACAATGATTTGATTTTGATCTTACAAATCCAATTGACAACACAAAGGCATCAAACTTAAGGTACCACATCCTAGGAGATTGCTTCAAACCATATAGAGATTTCTTCAATTTGCAAACTAAGGATTCTTTACCTTTAACAATGTAGTGCTCAGGCTGTGACATATAAATTTCTTCCTCCAAATCACCATGAAGGAAAGCTATCTTCACATCCATCTATTCTATCTCTAAATCATATGATGCAGTAAGAGATAACAGAAATCTAATGGATGTCAACTTTGCAATAGGAGAGAATATTTCACCATAATCTATTCCCTCTACCTGTGAATACCCCTTTGCAACCAATCTAGCTTTATACCTTTCAACATTGCCATCTGCACAAAATTTCTTCTTGAACACCCATTTACAGCCAACAGATTTTATCCCTTTAGGAAAAGGTACAAGGTCCCAAGTTTTGTTTTTCTCCAATGAAGCCATCTCATCATCCATAGCCTCAATCCAGGAACCTACATCGTCCATGCCCAAAGCCTCTTTCACAGATCTAGGCTCATCAGTGTTAGTAATCAAAGCAAAGACACAACTAGAATCTAACATAGAATAACCAAACCTTTCTGGTTGCTTTCTTTCTCTCGTGGATCTCCTCAAGGGCTGCAGTTGAGGTTGTTCTTCCTCTTCTTCTGAACTATCAGAGCTGCTAGAGCTCTCCTCATCATTAGGCCCAACATGGTCTCTCTGTTTAGTCTTCTCAGGGGTAGGAGGCAACTGAACAACATCTTTTTCCTTTTCTTTTTCATCTGGTTGTAGCACAATAGGAGAAGATGTTAGCTCTCTGAAAATAACATTTCTACTATACAACACCTTACTAGTCACGGGATCCCAAAGCTTGTATCCTTTCACACCAGCACTGTATTCGATGAAAATACATTTAACAGCTTTGTTTTCCAACTTAGATCTTTTCTCCTTTGGAACATGTGCATAAGCTTCACAACCCAAAACATGAAGATGTCTAATTGAAGGCTTCTTACCAGACCACACCTCCATGGGTGTCTTACCAACAAGGGTTGATGTAGGAGATCTATTAACCAGATAGCAAGCAGTGGCCACAGCTTCAGCCCAAAACCTTTATTCTAAACTAGCTCCACTAAGCATACTCCTAGCCTTCTCCATCAGTGTCCTGTTCATTCTCTCTGCAACTCCATTTTTCTATGGGGTATAAGGAGTTGCCTTATGCCTCTCGATACCTTGTTCTTTACAGAACTGTTCAAACTTTGCTGAGCAAAACTCACCACCATTGTCAGTTCTCACACACTTAATCTTCTTACTAGTCTGATTCTCTACAAGAGCTTTAAATTCCTTGAACCGACTAAAGACTTGTGTCTACTTTTAAGGAAATAAATCCATGTCCTTCTACTGTAATCATCTATGAAAGATAAAAAAAATATAGACTTGGAGATTGAAGGAACTTTTACAGGACCAAATACATCAGAATGAATAAGATCCAAAACATCAGAAGATTTGTGAGAACTAGAGTAAAACTAAACATAATTTTGTTTACCATAGACACAGTGTTCACAAAAGTCAAACTTGAGATTGCAATCATTTAACCCCTCAAGGATATTTTTATTTTTTAGGGTTCTGAGACCCTTTTCACCAATGTGGCCAAATCTCATATGCCACAACATTGTCTTTTCTGCAGGAAGCTTACCTTCCAAAGTATTTGCACTACCATTGGAACCAATAGCCACAGACTTCTTCACTGCTTGTTCAGATGGTGAGGATGAAGAACTATTACATAGAGGAATACATGCATCTAGCTAAAATAAGGTACCTCTCCTAGTACCCCTTACAAGCACTATCGATCCTCTCATCATCTTGCATCCTTCTTTCAAAAAAACAACTTGCACACCTACATCATTTAGCATACTTATAGATAATAGGTTTTGTGCCAAACCCAGAATGTGCATAACTCTGTTGATTCCCTTTGCTCGTCCATTAGAAAATTTGATAGTGACCCTTCTATGTCTAACTATCTTTAGGTGAGAATCATCACCCAAGTACACCTTTCCACCATCGAACTCTTCATATTTTGAGAACCAGTTTCGATGAGAGATCATGTGAAAAGATGTGCCCAAGTCAACCAACCACACATCATTAGATGCATGGGCTGCCAAAGCTGTGATGAATGCATCGCCATCTTCTTGAGATCTTTCTAAAGCTGAATCTGAACCTTTCTTCTTCTTCTTCGGCTCTTTGCAGTCTTTACGGAAGTGCCTAGATTTATCATAGTTCCAAAATTTTGCCTTGGACTTATTGGAAGTCTTTGACTTCCCATGGGATTTGGATCTACCCTTATTATTAGACTTATTGTCATTTTTCTTCTCTCTTTCAGTGGATCTCCCACGAACAACAAGGGCTTCTTTTTCTGAAATGGAAGCCTTTCCCCGCATCTCCTTTGATAGCAGTGAAAACACCACATCATCCATTTTGAAGGTGACTAAAGTGCTTCTGAGAGAAATCACAAGATGGTCCCATGAATCCGATAAAGAACACAAAAGTGTGTAGCGATGATCCTCCTCCTCTAACTTGACACCAGCTAATGTCAATTGTGCAGCCAATAGATTAAATGCATTTAAATGATCCGTTAAGGATCCACCTTCCTCCATTCATAGAGAGTACAAATTCTTCCTCAGGAACAACTTGTTCACCAAAGATTTGGCTTGATACACGGCCGCAAGTCTTTCCCACAAACTATTTGTAGTTTTCTCATCTAGAACATTCAGAAGGACTGCATCAGTTAAACAGAGTCTTATGAGACCCTTAGCTTTACAGTCTTTGATATCCCAATCTTCTTGAGCTATAGTTGCTGGTCTTGTATCACTTGAAGTCACTTCCCATAGGTCACGATCTTCCAACATGTCTTCCATCTTGAGTTTCCACAACTCGAAATTAGTGCCATTAAATTTCTCCACCTCCATTCTTCCATATGATGAACTTGCCATCTCAATCTGCAAATAAGATTTAGAATGCTCTGTAAAAAACTCCCACTGAAACTTGAGATCAGCTCAAAACACCCTACCCAACAACTAGGATCAAAAGTTGATCAAGCTCTGATACCACTTGTAAGGAAACTCAGGTGCGGAAATAGCTTCCTACGCTAATCTCTATAGGAGAGTATTGTGCAAATTCTTATAAATCCTTACAATTTCAGATTCGTTAACTACTTTAACAAAGATATTGCAACCACATACCATACATATAGAAAAATAGAGAATGACACAATGATATACCCTGGGGAAAACCTTTCGGTAAAAAACCCCAGCACTCCAAAACCTGCACAATGTATTATCTTCAACACAAAGATTACAATACACTTGCAATGCAAGTTCTTTCAAGAGACGAGAGACAAAGCCAACAAGACTTCAATTTTGTTATATCTCTCCCATAGGAGTAGCATCATATATATAGACTCCTCTGGACCCAAAAATAGGCACAGCCACCAAGACCCATGCACAAAGCCACATGTACATAGTTGTTACATGCAATCCCAAGAATAGGTGTCCATCCCTAGAATAGACTATGATAGCTTGTCATAGAATCTGCCAAAAATAACGGTCACAAGAGAAGTGTAAGAGAATCTGTCATACCAACCTATTTTTGGCATATTCTCTTACACACACCAACCACTTCTTCTTGGGCACCCAAATAGGCCCAAGTCATAAGATGCTCTTACACCTGTCATAGCACATTCCTTAAATAGTTCTTACGCATCATAGGAATCTGTCATGACCGTTTCAGTCATGATCTCCTTATGCACAAGATGCTGACACATCAAGTGGAGTGACACATCAACATGCCAACTAGACATGTACACTCACACTTAATTACATTATTTGCAAAAAAATATATTTACAAAACAAATAATAAGAATAGGAATTATCCAAGGTTGAGACACCTTATTCCTAACAGAAATGTCATCACAATTGTAAGAAGAGATAGGGAAAATCAATCAACTAACGTAGTTACTCGATCACAAGCTCAGACACATCTGCAAGGACAAATCCTAGATTCATCTAATGTCCCTAAGATGCCTTTCAATCTTTCATCCACTTCTAAATAGAAGGCTGCATCTAAATCTTCAAATCCTAAAGACATGAGGCCAACATCATACAATATTGTCCAACAACTCCAGCATACAAATAAAAAAATCTCCATGTTTGAGTTGCTTCGGATATCTCTAGCTCATAGAACCATTCTAGACAAAGCTCTGCCTAGATCCAATGTTCTTGACAATCTTGATTTAGGTAGATTCTAGACTATGGTTGGTCATCTGACATCTCCATAGTATATTTCCTTTTCAAAGGAAGATGATAATTCCTTGAGTCATCCACATAACCAGCCCTTGCACATTGAAGTCTTGATCCAAAACCATCATGTCAAATGCATGTTGATAGATGGAGGTGCTGCTCTCAACATTTGTTCTTACAGCTTGATCACATAATTGGGCTTCTCTGAAACTACCATTGACCTAAGAAGAAGATAACTATAAAAGCATATGATGAGAAAGTAAGATCTTCCAAGGGAACTATTGTTTTACCTATCAGAATAGGACTTGTTATCAGAGACACCATATGTCAAGTTCTTGATCTACCTTTGGCTTACAACATCCTCCTAGGGAGACCCTGGATAGATGAAATGAAAGCTATTCCTTCCACATACCATCAATGTGTGAAATTTCCTTATGAAGGAGTAGAGGTGACAATTCCAGCTAACCCATATACAACTTGCAATGCTTTGAAAGAAAGTGCTGATAAACTTGTTCCTAATAATAGAGAATCTTCCACTAAGCAAATATATATTGCTTCAACCTCTAAAATGGAAGACATTGCTAAAGAGGTCAAAATCAAAGACAATGGTATGGGAGAATACACAATGGAACCTATTTTATCTCTCATGTCTCTCCTATTGTCCCAAAAATCTTATGGACAACCTTCTGACAAAGCAAAACCTAAATCTAAAGAATCCCAGGTCATATTCAATGTAAGCTTTGTCATAGAACAAGTATCTAAACAAGAGTTTGAGGAAGATGAAGCTATGCTTGCATGGTTAGACAAAGATGAGCCTTAGTCTCAATCAGTCCAGAAATGTGACTCCACTTCAAGTAAAATTCCTCAGAAGTCATATGGACAAGGGGACAAATTGATCAAAAAAATGGGATATACTAGAAAAGGACCTCTAGGACTACAAGGTAAAGGTCTTCTATCACCTCTTGAACACCATGGCTAAACTAAAAAAGATACAATAGGTCTAGGATATAAGAATAAACCTTTCTATCTTAGCAAGAACTCCCCACATGTCTTAGAACAGATTGAGCCATCCACAAAAAATCAACTAAAGAAAGAAGAAACAAAACAAATATTTGACAGTGATGATTCTGCCACCACCACTAAAGAGCTCATTCCCTATGAGCGTTTGCCTAAAGAAATAAAAGATCTCCTTGAAGCTGAAGATGATCTAGTAAAAAGAATCAATGTAGTAGAAACACAAGAACCTACTATAGAGCAAGAGATAGTTGCACCACAAGAACCAACTAATCTTGAAGGCAATCAAACATACAAAGAGGAAGGTGGTAGTTATTTTGAGATAGATTCCCATGAGTATGAATTCAAATTAGAATCTGAGGGTAACCCTTCTTGGGGTATTCATCTTGACTTTACTCATGTTCTTAAATTTCCTAGAGGCATAGATGAAGAATCTAATGACTATGAATGGGGAGCTATTCCAGAGGAAGATGAGCTTATTACAGAGAAACATGTTGATGTTATTCACCAATATGCACCTAAACCCAACGTAAGTCTAGAGAAAAATGATGAACTTAACGAGTCTGATCCACCGATGGCTGAAGTGGACTCCCATAATGACATTGAGCCTATTCATGAATTGAACATCTTAAGTTGTACTATCACCTTTGAACTTGAGTGTTGGGTTAGGACCAATGATGACAGATCCATATCCGTAAACACTCTTTCCTAATCTTTCACCACTTTGACTATCCAACATCCCAAGCTTCTTGACTAAATCTCTATGAATTCAAGCCAAAGTATTTATACCTTTCCAAATGACTATGCCCTTGCTTTCTACCTCAATGTAGTTGAGCCTATGAGGACTTCCATTAGTGAATCAAACATTAGCATGACAGAGTCAGACATCAAGTATCTTAGTCAAAAAAATAAGAATAAGAATAAAAAGAAAAAGAGTTCTTAGGGTGAAAACCACTTTGTGGCAGTCTCAGAACCTACAAAAGTAAAAATAAAAGATGTATCCAAAGGTGAAAACCTCTCTAAGGCACCCAAGGATGAGATATTTAATGTCCTTCTGAGTCATTTACAAGACAGATCTCCAGTTCTAATTGAGCCAACTCAATCAATCAACTTGGGAACAATAGAAGAACCATAGTTGATCCATGTAGCACAATCCTTATCAGAAGAAGAGAAGCAAAAATTTACCACATTCTTAATAGAAAAGAAGATCAACTTTGCATGGAAATATTCAGATATGCCAAGGTTAGATCTAGATCTTATAATGCACCATTTATCTATAGCTCCAAGAGTCAAACCTGTCAAGCAGAAATTGAGAAAGATGCATCCACATGTTGCACTCTTGGTTAAAGCTGAATTAGAGAAACTACTAAAAGCCGGATTCATCCATGTTATTAACTATGCTGAATGGATCTCTAATACTGTACCTATTTCTAAATGAGATAAATCAATTAGAGTGTGCACATATTTCAGAGATGTAAACAAAGCATGCCCTAAGGATGATTTTCCACTACCTAACATTGATATGATAGTGGACATGATTGCGGGCTTTGAGATGTATTCTTTGATGGATGGTTTTCCTGGATACAACCAAATAAAAATTTCTCTAAAAGATCAAGATAAAACTACTTTCACATGTGTGTGGGGAACCTTCTATTGAAATATCATGCCATTTGGGCTTAAGAAGTTGGTGCTACATATCAGAGAGCTATGAAATCTATTTTTCATGACATGATGCATCAAACTATGGAGGATTATATTGATGATACTTTGGCAAAATCTATGATAAGATATGAACATCTAAATGATTTGAGCAAAATTCTGGATAGAATGGAGAAGTTTAGTCTTAAACTAAACCCTAAGAAGTGTTCTTTTGGTGTCACTTCTGGAAAGATCTTAGGCTACATTGTTTCAAAGAAAGGAATTGAAGTAGATCTAGCTAAGGTCAAAGCTATCATGGAGATGCAACCTCCCAAGAATATTAGTCAAATGAGAACATTACAAGGGAGAGTACAATCTATTAGACGCTTCATATCTTAGCTAGCAGACATATCACAACCTTTCACAAAGATATTACATAAAGGTGTGACCTTTGCATGGAATGAGGAATGTGAAAATAAATTTAACCATATCAAGAAATATCTATCAAATCCTCCTATTTTGATGCCTCCTATTCAAGGGAAGCCATTGATCTTATATGTCTCCATAATAGATACATCACTAGGGGCATTACTAGCACAACATGATGAGAAAAAGAAGGAAATAGCTATATACTATATCAGTAGAAGATTAGTAGCATATGAGAAGAACTATTCAATGATTGAAAAGGCTTGTCTAGCTGTGATCTTTGCATCACAGAAACTGAGACACTACATGTTAGCTCATACCACACATTTGTTAGCTAAGATTGATCGACTAAAGTACATACTAAGCAAAGCTACCCTCACAGGTAGATTAGCTAAATGGGTCATGCTCTTAAGTGAATTTGACAGTGAATATGTTGAAAGAAAAGATATCAAAGGACAAGTAATTTTAGATCAACTGGCTAATGTACCTTTGTTTTATGATACACCCATGCAAATGGAATTCCTAGATTCTTCTATCATGAACCTATCCTCTAGATCATGGAAGTTATTCTTTGATGGATCCTATACACAGAATGGATCTGGAGTAGGCATATTGTTCATCACTTTTCAAGGATAATTAATCCCTAATGCATTCAGAATCAAGTTTCCTTGCACAAACAATATTGCTGAATATGAAGCCCTTCTTAACGACATGAAGATAGCAATTGAGTGGATAATAACAGAACTACACATTCATGGAGACTCACAACTTGTAATACACCAAGTCAATGATGTGTATCAAATAGAAGATGGAAAGCTAATCCCGTACAAGAGAATGGTAGATGATCTAAAGAAATATTTCATATCTATAATATTTGAGAAAATACCTAGAATAGAGAACAAGGCTGTCGATGCAATGCCAACATTATCTACTTTACTACAGCAGCCCGAACATGAGCTATGCTATGAGTTCCTAGTGGAAGCACTATCTTATCCTACATATGATTCCCCTGAAACCCACATGGTCTACACTATTGTTGGTCATGATTCATCTTGATATAAAAACCTTTTGTCCTACCTCCAAGATCAAATCATTCTTGATACCTTCAACCTCTATGAGAAATGATACCTTATCTGAAATGAATCCCAATATGTCATCATTGGTCATGATATGTACACATGAGGTCTAGATGGTACACTACTTAGATGTTTAGAATGAGAAGAGTCTCAACATGCATTAGAGGAAGTCCATGATGGTATTTGTGGGTCACACTCGAACGGTTTAACACTAGCTCAAAAAATTATTAGGGCTGGGTACTATTGGCCTGAAATGGAAAAAGAGGTCATCAAGTTTGCTAAGAACTGTCAAAGTGCCAAGTACATGGCAACTTAATTCATGCACCAGGGAGAAATCTAATTCCCTTCACTACACAATGGCCTTTTCATCAATGGGCATTTGATCTTATAGGATCCATACATCCTCATTCTTCTAATGGACATACCCATATAATCATAGCTATAGATTATTTCACAAATTGGGTAGAAGAAGTTCCTTTGACTCAAGCAATTGGAAAACAAATTTCAATATTCATCTTGAACTACATCATATTTCGGTATGGTATTCCACATTCTATAGTCATAGATAATGGTGGGAAATTCAAGAACAAAGACTTAGATGATCTATGTGCTAAATTCAAGATTACACAACATTGGTCATCTATCTACTATCATCAAGGGAATGGACAAGAAGAGGCTTCAAGAAAGAATCTATTGAAAATATTGCACCAAACAATTAATAAAACAAGAAGAGATTGGCATCTCATTATCAATCCAGCTCTTTGGGCCTATAGAACAAGTATCATAATGCCTACTGGGGCTACACCATTCACTTTAGTTTATGGTTCTAAAGCAGTACTGCCTATTGAGGTTGAAATCCCATCACTAAGAATCAGAATGCATGGTCTAGTAACTGATGATGACTACAGAGTGTCTAGGTTGCAAGAAATTGAACTACTAGATGAGCATAGACAAGAAACATATGATCATCTTAGAGTATATCAGAAAAGAATGTCTAGAGGTTACAACAAGAAAGTTAGACACAAAGAATTTCAGGTTGGCGATCTAGTCTTGAGAGAGAATCCTAAAAATCAATCACATAGAGAATGCAAGGGGAAGTTTGAACCCAACTGGCTGAGTCCCTTTGTAATCATTGCTATTTTTGGCTCTGGAGCCTATCAACTCTCAATGAATGAAGGAGAATAGCTCTGAGAACCAATCAACGTTCTCCATCTGAAGAAATTCTACGCCTAAGGCATTTAGTATTGAAAAATGTCCTGAAAAAATCATAAAAATTGGAAAAAGTCCTAAAAAAAAATGATTATCCTGGTGAAAACCTAGCAATAGGTGCTTTGATGATTCACAAAAAAATAAAAAAAAGTGAAAAATACAAAAAAATGAGAAAAAGAAAAAGTGCCTTAGTGAAAACTTGGAAACAGGGGCCTTGGTAGCAAAAATAGAATCTCTGCCAAGATGGTGAAAACCTAGCAAATGGGTGCCACTTGTTTCAAATGCTCCATCTATCAGTGCAATCTTGGTCTTTCCTAGCTTTTAGTCTTACTTTAGTTTGTACATATCTCTCAGTTTGTTTCTGCATTCCTATTTTCAATAAGTTGGTCTATACACCAATCAGCTCAAGCGTCTGTATCCTATCAATACTCAAACTTGGGGGCAATCAATGTCATATCCTATGGCCTCCAGTGTATCCTAGATGAGTCATATCCAGTCAGAGTCCTTTGAAGCTACATCTAAGTCAGTCTATTTGTCTCCTCTCTAGAAAGGATTTTGCATCTACAACAATGCAATCAAACATCAACACAAATTGAAAACAATCTATGCTTTTACATGCTTTTATCTCCTTGTATGCTTACTAATTCACATTAAGATTTTTTCATATTGTGTCCCTTAGAGCTCTTCAATGATGTACTTTACATGATTTATAAAGTGATGACAGGGGGCATAAACTTTTCTTTGTTTTCTTCTTGTATGTGAAAATCTAACAACTTTAGAAATTTTGGATTGAAATGGTGTCCATCTATAAGAGCCTCTATCTCGAATTGGATGGCCATGAGTACCTCAACCATTGATACCCAAAAAATTCAAGGAAGTTTGATCTCACCATTTTCTTTTGAGAAAGTTCTTACTCCTACTGTGAAACGCGATCTTACCTAAGGATGTGAACGATAAAGGGTCACTATGGGTAATTCACACTAGATTTGGAATTATCTCTTGATTGCTTGATGTGTTTGTTACACAAGGCGTATTCTAGTCATCATGACATCTATGCTTTGATGTTTATACAAATTGCTATATCAAAATGGACATGATATTTAGGTCATCCTAGCATTTGTGCCTTGGTGCTTATATCTAATCTGACATTCTAAAAAAATAATTTAATATTCATATGTCCATGGTTGTCTAGCTAGTGGGCATTGTATTGATTCTTGCACATACAAATCAATATTCATATGTCTACAATTTCGTAACTAGTGGATGTTGTATTGATTTATCCGGTTACCTAAAAAAGTTTAATGATGACAACAAATCGACACATGATTAGTGACTAGGTCCTAGGTCTTAGGTTTTCATTTCATTTTGCATATCATTTTGCAATTTGCATGATTGCATGACCTCACAAATTTCTTGAACACTTCAATGACTCTTCCAAACTCAAATTAAACTAGAAACGAAGAGCTGAATCTCACATGAATGTTTCCTCACCGAACCCCAAGCAGTCACCATCCTAGGTTAGACATCCTTTTTGACATAAGACCGAGTACTTGTCTTCATCAATACCTATAAAACATATCATGTGTATTGTTGCATTTACATTACATATTCATAATCATTCCATCTATTTCATTTGCATTACATATATGTGTATAATCAAAATCATACATTTTCCATAATGAATTACATTCGCATAATATCCATACATATGAAAGAAATCATTTCATTGCATAAATCCATACATACATTCTATACTATCCATAGCATTTACATCACATGATATCATCATAAATCAAAACATGACAAGTACACATGAAGTCACAACCAAACTCTCGATCTCATATCATATAACTTGAACTAGTCAAGGGTGCCCTACTGGCAAAAAGTACAAAAGAATGAGCTCATGTGAGCTATTAGAAGTCAGAGAGTATACATGAACAAAAGAGCAAAAATATCAGAATATCTAGAATAGATCAACTGTCTGCATGATCCTCTACATCTGGTGGAGGTGGTGGTGGTGTTTCAGGCACTACCTTGGCTCTAGGTGCCTTGGCTCCCTCTGATGCTATCATATATTGAGAGTATGTGGGTACTTTCTAAGAAGGTACAACCACATAGTACGTAGAAACATAGTAAGTAGCTCTTGAGGTCTGATGTGTCACCTCTGTCTGTAATTGTGTGTGTGAATTTCATACTTGATCTATAGACACAACACTTCAGTAAAACATTAGAGGTTAGCAAAAATCAAAATCGTGCAAAATTGAAATCTAATTTAACCAAGTGATTTACTGCCTTCTAGTAGGTGCGAGATTAATGTTCTCAGATTGTTATCGAGTTCAGTGACCTAGACGACACCTAAATGAAGGATTTGAATGCAATTAATCTATATTTTTGAATTTTCTATGCAATAAGAATGATAAAAACTGATATGAATCTATGCTAATATGGAAATTGATATGCTAAAATGATCTAACAATGATATGAAAAAGAATCTAAATGAATGTAAAAAAAAAACAAATTGATCTCACAATAGCCTTGATTCGCAATAAGCTTTAATTCTCCAAATTTCAATTCTTCAAAATAGTTGTGCAATTCGTAAATGACTTTGGCAAAGTAAGCTTGCAAAATTATGAGATATCTGTGGATTTGAGAGATGAATTATGAAGAGCTAAAGCTTTAATTTATAGAAATCCAGGGCTTTGGAGGTGCATGGGAAAAAAAGCCATAAATCACTCAAATAACTCAGGTTGATTTTTGAGTTATTTTTAAATAAAGGATAATTAACTCACAAAAACATGCAAAAGCTAAGTTTTAACTCAAAATAGAGTTTAGCTTTAATTGATAATTGATAGTTGTCTGCTTTTATGATTGTGCATGTTTTATTTATGAATTAATTTAATAATAAAGTGATGTATTTCCAACTTAACTGCTTTTAAAAATAAAACAATTGATTTATGGGTTAATCAATTATTTAATCAAACTTTTATTAAAAACTATATTATTAAATAATGCCAACTTACTATAATTAATTAAATAAGAATTTAATCAATTATTGATATGATATTAGATTTATTGTCAAAATTAAATCTAATTAATTAAATATGAAAATATTCAATTAATCAAACTTTAGGATAAATGTGATTTATTGCCAAATAATTATAAAATTAAAGATAATTATGATGATTAGGAATATTACTAGGAATATTCCCTGATGCAGAATTTAAGATAATCAATTATGATTCGATGATGTTTAGATGTGCCTTAGATTATGACTTTGATGTCGATTTTATTCGAATTGAAGATGTAGGAGATTAATGAACTTATAGCCCATTTTTGGGGTATTACATTTTGCCCCTCTTTGAATTACTGTGCGAAGTGCAGTGGTTCAAAGATAGTCTGTGTTTGATAAAGATATGAAACTGATGTTTGAAATTGATAATTGATATGAGACAGAAGCTGATTGATATTGATTTGATATGGAGATAATAGGTCTTGAATGACCAAAGATAATGTTCACTATAACAGCAAATGAACCTATGATTGTGAAAAAGTGTCAAATCGCCTAATTCCAAACCTTATGATTGTGAAGAAGTGAGTGACTGGTTCTAGACTCGATTGTCTTAGTAGAACTAGCAGGTATCACATCCAAATCCTTCAATTATCGAAGAACCAAGGAAAGAACACTATGATCCGATGGTTGCAAAAATTGATACAGTTTACAAGATTAGGAGAATACCAGATTGATATGGATCTTGATGAATCTGATATGCCCCAAGTGATGATAGATTTGCCCCGAGTGATGAGGTCTTTTGATGAATCAGTAACTAGATGTGATTGTTTGTCTTGATCACTGATGAAAGATATTGATAGAAAAAAAGATATGATTTCAAATTTGATTACAGACTTTGAATGATATGCAATACCATGCCCCCTTCGGGATTAAAATTGAAATCTGACAAGAAAAGTCAGCGTTGAGAGTTTAGAAGCATGTTAATTGATTTGAGAAGTGGTTAAACATGTCTGGTGAATGCATTTTGCATCGTTTAGAGGTCCTGGAGACTAAGTTTGACTAGGTTTGACCATGAGTTGACCATGGTTGACCAAGTTGAAATTTTGATAGTTTGATGTTTAGATAATCAGTTAAGTTGAATACTGGATTTCTATGATGATTGAAGGTCGATTATGCAAGTAGTTAATAATATGAATGATCTCAGATTTGAATTTTGATCCCAAAAAAAGATTCTACTTGCTATTTCATTGGAGGAACCTTTGTGTGGGATTCAGCTCTTGTTAGATTGGAAGAGGTGATTGAAGAATTGTTTAAGCATTGAAGTTCAATTAGCCATTGTGAGATCATGCAACATGCAAAATGCAAAGATACATGAAAAATGAAATGCAATCTAAGACCTAGGACCTAGTCACTGATCATGTGTCAATTTGTTATTATCATTGAACTTTTAGGTAACTGGATAAATCAATACAATGCCCACTAGCTAAAAAAAAACCATAGACATATGAATATTGATTTGTATGCGCAAGAATCAATACAACCCCCACTGGTCAAACAACCATGGACATATGAATATTGATTTTATTTTTGGAATGTCAGATTAGATATAAGTACCAAGGCATAAACGTCAGGATAACCTGAATATCATGTCCATTTTGATATAGCAATTTGTATAAGCATCAAAACATAAACGTCATGATGATCGAAATAATCCTTGCATTGCAAAAACATCAAATAGTTAAGAGATCATTTTAAATCCAATGTGAATTACCCGTAGTGACCCTTTATCGTTCACATCCTTAGGTAAGATCATGTTTCACAATAGGAGAAAGAACTCACTCAAAAAGACAATAGTTAGATCGATACTTCTTTGAATCATCCAGGTATCAATGGCTGAGGTACGCATGGCCATCCAATTTGAGATAGAGGCTCTTATAGTCGGACACCATTTCAATCCAAAATTTCCAAAGTTGTTATATTTTCACATACAAGAAAAAGACAAAGAAAAGATTATGCCCCCAGTCATCACTCTCTAAATCCTATAAAGGACATCATCGAAGAGCTTGAAGGGACACAATATGCAAAAATCTCAATGCGAATCAGTAAGCATACAAGGAGATAAAAGCATGTAAAAAACATAGATTGTTTTCAGTTGAGTTTTGATGTTTGATTGCGTTGTTGTAGATGCAAAATCCTTTCTAGAGACAAGATAGACAGACTGACTCACATGAAGCTTCAAAGGACTCTGACTAGATATGATCCATCTAAGATACATGGGAGACCATAGGATATGACATTGATTGCTCCCAAGTGTTAAACATTGATAGGATACAGACGCTTGAGTAGATTGGTGGACAAACCGACTTATGGAAAACTGGAAATGCAAAACAAACCAGGAGATATGCACGAACTAAAGCAAGACTGAAAGCTGGGAAAGACCAAGATTGCGCTGATAGATGGAACATTTTGAAACAAGTGGTGCCCGTTTGCTAGGTTTTCACCATTTTGGCAGAGATTCTATTTTTTCTACCAAGGCGCCTGTTCCCAGGTTTTCACCAAGGCACTTTTTTTTTTTCATTTTTTTTCATTTTTTGTATTTTTCATTTTTTTTGAATTTTTGATATTTTTTGATTTTTTTGAATTTTTTATATTTTTTCATTTTTTTTGTGAATCATCAAGGTGCCTATTGCTAGGTTTTCACCAAGATGTTCATTTTTTCAGGACTTTTTCTGATTTTTATTATTTTTTTAAGACATTTTACCATAGACTAAATGCCTTAGGCATAGAATTTATTCAGATGGAGAACGTTGATTGGTTCTTAGAGCTATTCTCCTTCAGTCATTGAGAGTTGATAGGCACCAAAGCCAAAAGTAGCAATGATGACAAAGGGACCCAGCCAGTTGGGTTCAAACTTCCCCTTGCATTCTCGATGGGATTGATTTTTCAAATTTTCTCTCAAGACTAGATCGCCAACTTGAAATTCTCTATGTCTAACTTTCTTGTTGTAGCCTCTAGACATTCTCTTCTGATATACTCTGAGATGATCATACACTGCTTGTCTGCGCTCATCTAGTAGTTCTAGTTCTTGCAACCTAGACACTCTGTAGTCATCATCAGTTACTAGACCATGCATTCTGATTCTGAGTGATGGGATTTCAACCTCAATAGGTAGTACCGCTTCAGACCCATAAACTAAAGTGAAAGGTGTAGCCCCAGTAGGTGTTTTGATACTTGTTCTGATATTTTTTCTGATACTTGTTTTGATACTGGTTCTGATACTAGTTCTAACACTTGTTCTGATACTTGTTCTGATACTGGTATACTTGATAACATCTTTTTCCATTGCAAACTCTCAAACAAGATCATATCGTGCAGTCCCAATGTCTAGCAAGGTGGAGAACAAGAGGGATTGACAAGCTAGTGAAAGAGATGGAAGACAAGAGAATGAAGGAGAATGAAGGGAAGAAATTCTCAAGGGAAGACTCCTCAAGAATACCCAAGCTAGGGAAAAATTGTCATGTAAATCGCATTTGGACAAGCAGTGAAAGGCAAGCATAGGATAAGTCACAAAAGCGTAATGCCAAAGAAGGATAGGATGTAGTCCAAAGGAGTAGACATGTCAAGAGGCTTTGTAGCATCGTGTTTTACTCTTTCTTTTATGCTTATTAGATCAAGACCAAAGGGCAAAAGGACAGCGATAGGTGAAAATGAATGGAGGAAGATGGATATGAAGGCTAAAAAGGAAGGGAATGAAAGCAAGATCATTGTAAGATAGCTCACAAAATAGCCAAATGTTCGTGTATAGATCAACATTGTCAAGATCAAAGAGAGAAGATGAAATGGATGAAATATGTAGAAGAACTACACATGATGCCTGATTGCTAGGTTTTCATCATGGTAATTATCCAAGGTGCCACAAGGGAGTGCTTTTCACCATAGGATGAATTTATTTCTCTTTACTTTTGCTACCAAGGTGCCTATTTTTAGGTTTTCACCAAGGCACATTTTCAATTTTATTTATTTTTTAATTATTATTTTTTTTTAATTTCTTTTTAAATTTTTGGAAGAAGGCAAGCTTTTTAGATAGTGTTTCTTGAAAGGATAAACTAGGATATGCCAAGGATTTAAAATGATATGCTCAAAGATGCTGATAGGGAAAGGGAGATGGAAGAGAAAAAATAGAGGATAAGATTTTATGTAAAATGAGTGAAGTTGGAAGATAGGAGGAATAGGCAAATGAGGAAAAAGGATAGAAGGTAGAAGGATAATGAATGGAAGGATTGTGAAAGGGTAGATGGAAAGGAAGGCAAACTCCACATCAACACATACCTTGAAGGGTGGTGAGAGGATGGAGGAATCATGAATGAAGGAATACGTGAAGGAATATGGTGAATGGATAGCAGAGGTTGTGGTTTAGGCGCATGGAATGGAAGAATATTTTTGGAAGAAGATGAAGTGGAAGTCTTTGGAAGCTTGAATGTCAATTTCACTTTTTGCTCAACACCAGACTCTTTCATTGACTTTATGTTTCCATGTCGTTTAGAGGAGACATGGTGATCTTCTCTTTTTGATGGATTCTTGTATTGCTTCTTTTTCTTGTATTGAACATTCAAGTTACTTCCAAAAGACTTGGGACTTGTGAAAGAGGGAGGATATGACTGGTTTAGATGGGTGGATGGATGAAAAGGATTCAAGAGTATGCATCTATGTTGATCTTGAGGAAAGATGGGAGATGGAGGTATGTAAGGACCCAAGATGGATGGTGAATTAGGAGAGTTAGGAGGGGAAAGTGAAGGGACATAAGGACCCAAGATGGAAGGTAGATGTGAAGCCCTTAATAGTGGTGGAGGAGGTCCAAGGATGGAAGTGGAAGACACAAAAGGATAATCAATAAGTTTATCAACATCTATATGACAACCAAGGATATTAGCATCTTTAGAGTGATCATTAGAATTTTCAATAGAATCATGGACATCATAAATATGAGCACCTTCTTTGATAGGATTGTTCAAAGCTTGCAAAGACTTAGGAAGAGTAGAAAGTGGAACTGAACATGGAGTGGTAGAATAAGAAGATGGAAGACTTTGATCTTGACAATGATCTTTGGATAGCATAAGCTCATAATTTTTCTCTTTATTTTCAATAGGCTTAATATTAAAAGTAACAAAACCATTTTTACCAACCTTAATGGAAGTATCATCTTTGGAAAGCACAAGCATAGTAAGGTTATTTTGATTTTCAATAAGCTCAACAGTGTAAGTAGTAGCTTGATCTTGCTTAGGAGAAGACTTAAGACATGGTGGAATGCATGATAAAGGGGGTACAAGATCAAAAGAACCATGAGGCGGATAAGAGACATTGTGAAAAGGAATGAACGACATGGAGGGTTCTTGACCTTGATCTTTCTTTATGTTCTTTTCTTCATCATTTTTAGAGTCCTCTTGACATGAAGCCACTTCTAAAGAAAAAGAAGCATGTTGGGATTGTATGGATGACTTTGGAAGAGATGGTGAAGGACTAGCTAAAGTAGGCATTATAGCATATGAAGGCTTAGGCTCTTTAGGTTTATCATTATTGAAGTATTTGCAGCCAGGTGAAGGTTAGCTTGAGTTTCTTTAAGAGGTAGCCCTAGAGGATAACTATAGGGAACCGCATGAAAAGTATCAAGGCTTGTGTCGGATGAAGGTTCTGTGAAAGATTTGAAAGACTCAGAAGCTTTAGGAAATGCATGGGTATTGGAGGAAGTAGGGGATGGAAGGGAACCATCACAAGACAAAGGTCCAACATTAACATGATCTTGTTTGAGAAGATAATCTTTATTTTCAGCATGAGAGTTCTTAGAGGAGAGATCCTTGTAGTATTGATGCTTCAAGCTAGCACGATGCATTTTATAGTCCTCAACAGTAGTAGATGGATCATAATCAAGGTATTGTCCACAAAAGTCATCAAATTCTCTTTCAAATTCAGAATCATATGGATCACCATCACGATCTATCCAATGTGACGGCCCATTTGTAGTAAGTAGGAACACACGACGAGGAGGACTCTTAGGAACAAAGGTGTCATATGTATCATTACATTGTCTATCATCATAGTCATCATAGTCTCTAAAGCTTGATGTGTCACTCTCTGTGGAAGAGGTATCATAAGGGTTGTCACGTTGCTCACATTTTGTCTAAGGGCATGGTGACATGTACAAGTCTTTATCAAATGGAAAAGACCATAGAGTTTCCATGGAGAACTCTTTAGGTTCCTTTTCTTTCTCAAGTTTGTCAAGCTAGACTTGCATAGCTTGCAACTGCTTCATCATAGCGGTGATTAGAGCTTCTTTCTCTTGTGTACTGATTCTTTGAGACATGTGTATTGATTCTCAATAGCTATTGCTCTATTCTTGACACAGTGATTTGTTAGACAGATTCTGGAAATATGCTGAAAAGGTTAAGTATCTGGCAATTTTGAACAATTTTCTGACAACTTTTCAAAATTTTCCCAAATGACTTTCTGTAGACTCGTACGACAGTTGGTAGGCAATGAAACAACAGTTGAAAAACTCATACGACAATTGCAAAATTTTGACTTTGAGAATTTACTGGCATGGAAACTCGTATGACACTTGGGTACTCAATCATACGACAGATGGGTTGTAATAAAATGACACTTGATGGAAACTCATATGACTTTCTGACCTCCTGAGATGACTTTTGACTCCAGAAAGGATTTTACATCAGATTTTGCAAATTTTGAGTTTTTAGATTTGAATTGTTTGCAAATTTCAATGTCCAGATTTGAGGATTGTAACAGATTTGTCTATTTTCAATAACTAGATAGATAAACAAGAACGCAAAATAGCAAGCAAGTGATTTCAAGCATGTCTGAAAATAATGAACAAGGGCAAAAGAAACCTTGCACATGAACAATCAAGTGACTTATTCATTCTAATCCTTAGAAGTGCTAATTGTGTATGTTCCAAAAATGTTTTGCAATAACACACATATACCCTATAAAATGAAAATTTGGCCTTGCTAGGGTTTTTAGTAATGGTTTGACTTTGTAACTTTTATGATCCAAAGGGGTGAACTCCAATCCCGACGCACCAGGGTTTTGACACAGTCTGAGAACTTAATCTTTAGGAGCTGCTAGGGAGATCTGACAACCCAACAATGAACCATACCCGTGGAGATTTCTTCTACAAGGACATTTATATAGCGGCTGTGACTACCATGGCAAAAATGGCTATGACCGCTTGAGGTTCCGTCAACACAGTTTTCCCTATGAAGGGATTGTCCGCTATGGTTAACCCTCTCTAAAGATGACTCACAATAGTATACCACAAGGGGACTTGGCTCCAGATTCAAGGTTTTTGATACCTTTTCACTTTTAACCCGAACAAAGCAAGCAGATTAATCCGACATGCTAAGACAAAGTTTTGCTTCACCAAGGTCTATGATGCCAACTCCACATGATCTATTAACCTCTCTGGGGAGAGAATGTATCAATCAATAAGAGAAGGCACACTAACCAATTTTGATTCACCAAAGCTTGTGATGTCAACCCCACATGATCTATCAACCTCTCCTGGGAGAGAATGTATCGATCAATAAGAGAAGACACACTAACCAAGTTGAATGTGAAACACACTAAGTATCCTCCCTACCTACAAGGATTCTGTCATCAAGAAAGATTTCTCTAGGAATCCAATCTCTCAAGAATCATGAATAGTGTTCATAGGGCCTAATTACTATGTGAGCACAGATATATTCCATAAAGCAAATCTACCAAAAGTACCCAAAAAGCAGAAAGAGGAACACTTAACGCTTAAAACAAATATGAGATGAGTCCACAAGGTGGAACACTTAACACCTCACACAAGCTGAAAATGAGTCCCCAACTTAGAAAACAAGTGAGTTCTTAAAAGCACAAAAGGGTTGCCAAGTGGAACACTTAACGCTTCTGTCCTGTTGACCTCTCCCCTTTATGGCGCTGAGATTGCAACCACGGGGTGGAAATGAGGGGCCGGAAGATTAGCGAGTCCAATAACCCAAGATAGAAATCAAGATCAATCACAAGTAATCTAAGACTACTTAATAAATTCTTAAGGGGTCACAACCTAGTATGAATTATGCAAGTGTGTAGAAATAGACAAAAGCATGAAAAGATGCACACAAGCCAGACACATAAGAGATTTATTTTAAGTCCAAATCAAAATGTTATTAGATGAAGGAGAATACCTGAGATCCTCACAATGTACTCAGTAGATTTTACTTAATTTTTAGCAATTCTTGTTGAGCTTTATTATGCAAGCAAGCTACGAATTCTCCAACAAGCCAACAAGCAAATAAGATATGCAAGGTATATTCAACTTATGAAAACCCTAGGGTTAGATCTAAAAATCAATTGTAAGGAGCAATAATAACTAGAAATTAATCCAAATGACAACTCATATCATGCATTGAATCATATGAAAAATAAGTGCATACCCATCACAAAATTTTAATTTTTTTTTGCACTGCATTTGACCTAGTCAACAAGATCTAATTTTTTGATATGATTTTGGCCACAAAAATAGAAATTTAGAATAGAGACCCCAACTAAAAAATAGAAAGATTTTCAAAAATGCAAAAATTTTAGAAAAATCTCTTCATTTGTGCCTTAGAGACCTGTTTTATCAAAACAGACCAATTTTTATAAATTGACTATTTGAGCTATTATATTATGTCTAAATTTAAAATACAAAGAATGGACCCCCTGTAGAATTTAAAGGGATTTCTGAAAATATAAAAATTTCCAAAAAATATGCTGATTTGCGTCAGATATTAATTTTTTCCAGAATTTCAAGAAAAAATTATTAAAAATTCAAAACATCTCAAAAAATTCTAAATTTTTTATTGTAGCTTCCCTGATATGTCACCAACTTGTATAAAAAATTTTAGACCAAAAATATAAGCCATTTGGGAGATAAAATTAAATCTTTGAAACTTTGGGGTTTTAGCTCCCAAAAAAATCAAAACTAGCATGCAAAGGTGGGTTGCCCCACGGTGGGCGCCAGAAATGTGTGTGTGAATTTCATACCTGATCTATAGACACAACACTTCAATAAAACATTAGAGGTTAGCAAAAATCAAAATCATGCAAAATTGAAATCTAATTTAACCAAGCGATTTACTACCTTCTAGTAGGTGCGAGATTAATGTTCTTAGATTGTTATCGAGTTCAGTGACCTAGATGACACCTAAATGAAGGATTTGAATGCAATTGATCTAGATATGAATTGAATGCAATTAATCTATATTTTTGAATTTTCTATGCAATAAGAATGATAAAAACTAATATGAATCTATGCTAATATGGAAATTGATATGCTAAAATGATCTAACAATGATATGAAAAAGAATCTAAATGAATGTAAAAAAAAACAAATTGATCTCACAATAGCCTTGATTCGCAATAAGCTTTAATTCTCCAAATTTCAATTCTTCAAAATAGTTGTGCAATTCGTAAATGACTTTGGCAAAGTAAGCTTGCAAAATTATGAGATATCTGTGGATTTGAGAGATGAATTATGAAGAGCTAAAGCCTTAATTTATAGAAATCCAGGGCTTTGGAGGTGCATGGGAAAAAAAGCCATAAATCACTCAAATAACTCAGGTTGATTTTTGAGTTATTTTTAAATAAAGGATAATTAACTCACAAAAACATGCAAAAGCTAAGTTTTAACTCAAAATAGAGTTTAGCTTTAATTGATAATTGATAGTTGTCTGCTTTTATGATTGTGCATGTTTTATTTATGAATTAATTTAATAATAAAGTGATTTATTTCTAACTTAACTGCTTTAAAAAATAAAATAATTGATTTATGGGTTAATCAATTATTTAATCAAACTTTTATTAAAAACTATATTATTAAATAATGCCAACTTGCTTTAATTAATTAAATAAGAATTTAATCAATTATTGATATGATATTAGATTTATTGTCAAAATTAAATAATACAATTAATAATAGATAGAATTAAATTTAATCACACAATTAAGTGGCAAAATTAAATCTAATTAATTAAATATGAAAATATTCAATTAATCAAACTTTAGGATAAATGTGATTTATTGCCAAATAATTATAAAATTAAAGATAATTATGATGATTAGGAATATTACTAAGAATATTTTCCGATGCAGAATTTAAGATAATCAATTATGATTCGATGATGTTTAGATGTGCCTTAGATTATGACTTTGATGTCGATTTCGTTTGAATTGAAGATGTAAGAGATTAATGAACTTATAGCCCATTTTTGGGGTATTACAGTAATCACCTATTCTCCACTTGGAGCTCAGGTCTCTATCTATCAACCTCAGTGAATTGCTCCTCCCACTAAGCACTCCATACCTTTAGGTCCCTGACCTGTAATCTTAGCCATCTAATGATCTCCTGAGGAGTCAATGGTAGACTAGGATCTACGTCTGCCACAGGCATATCAGTATTTACCACTGGCTGCTCAGTGGTCTCTACTTTTTGCACCTTATGGTGTCTAACCTTAGCACCAAGATCAAAATTGGTATCACGTTGTAAAGGATCTAGACCGGCACCCACATCCTGCTCTACACCCAGTACCTCATCTGCTGTGCCCACACTACCTAAAGTGCCACTCTCTCCTCTAGTTGATCTCCTATGTAAAACTACAAGTTTGCCTGCTAAAGAGCTAGAGGGACGAGGTGGTCTCATTTGACCAGATGGTCTCTACAAAGGCATGAAAACTACTCTTAGCCTCAGAGGTGTAGGCTAGGGCATCTATACCTACATACATCTTTGTCCTTGACTAGTTGACACCTGTGCACCTGTGACATCCATGGCCTCCTCCATGGAATGTATCAACTCTATAGGATCAGAAAACCTATGTATGGGATGCTCTACAAGACATCCAATAAATCCATCTGTAACCCCTGCATCTAGCACATTTGTTCGATAGTCCCAATCTCTACCAATGATACCACTGTACTCTTATGTACAAAGGGCATAGGACAATCTAGGGCCCCATCCTAATCTGAACTCTCTATGGATCCATGCATAAGCTGCAAGCTCCTCTAGTGCATCCTGAATGATGCCATAATACTGCCATACTCTAGTGATCAGGAAGCACTCAATAACATCAGTAGATCACCCAATTAGTACACGGCTCTGATAGAAATAACTAAACTAATCCCTCACAGTGGGCCATGCCTCTATCAACAAGTATGCTCTCCATATTACAAAATTCATATCATCGAGACACCACATAAAGTACTCTATATGACCCATGTGCACCTATGTAACATAACTAGAGTATACATATATATGATCAGCTCCTGTGGCTGGTGTTGTGTCTGACACACTAGTCTACAAACTAGGGTGTGCTCCCAGGCCCATATCTAAAGAACTAATGCACCGAAAGAAAATGACTTGCTCTCCTGATACATGATCTTGTGCATCTCAGAGAACATATGTGAAAGTATACACTGACCCCAAGCTAACTTAGAAGGAGTGGCCATCAATCATGCCACCATTGGGGCCTAACCCATCAATAGATTGTTCTGCTGATAGTCAGACATAATGATACCTCCTATCATGCCTACTATGATACACTCTAATCTATGGGTTTTCCCATAGTGCTACACTAATAACTCCTAAGAAATAGAACCGGTAAACTATGTATCATCTCCAAACAAATGTCTAAAGGCATGTAATCCAGACTGCCCTGAACTCACATAATCTAGATGAGGACCATGAAATGGAATGCACAATATCCTATATAGGTCCTCAGGTGTGATAGTAATCTCTCCAATCGGTAGATGGAAAGTCTAGGTCTCTAAATGAAACCGCTCTATCAATACAGTCAATAGTCCCTGGTTAACCCTAATCTTGGGCAACCGAATCAGATACTCGAATCCACAGGAAGCAAGATGTACCCTCGTAGGGTTAGGTAGCGAAACATAGAGTCTCTGAGTCACAGGATGTGAGATGCGCACATGAACATCAGGGTATATGACCTACATAGAATAGAAATGGGGAATCCTATCAGTAATTTGGTTGAAAAATAGGCTAACAGTACAGAAATTCAAAAGTTCACTATCTCAAAAGGTGCATTAAATGCTCAACAATCAGCCTAAGGAATTAGAAAATAAAAAAAATTGACCTAAAGATGAGTTTTAAGCTCACTATTTTCCATACAAAAATTTAGACTGGCATCAAAACTCATTCGACAAACCATGCATATACGACTTTCTAGGTCTCACCGTACGACAGATGAGGGACCTGATGAGACATTGTACGACTCTTGGGTCCCTCTCAAACAAGTTTCAGGGGGTTCTGATATGACACTCTACAAGATATTAAAAATTTGTATGAGTCACAGAGGACAGTCATACGAGTTTCCATGCATGCAAGAATTGAAAAGTTGAAATGTACGAAAAACAACCTAAAAATGCTACAAACATGAAAAAAATGGAATTTACGAAGAGGCACAGAGGTCCACTTACCGGATGTCCATATTGAAGAGGTTGCTAATGTCTCCAACTGCGTTCAAATCATTGGGAAGAGACAGGTACCTTTAGCAACCATTTTCTCACTCAGAGGGCTCCACAAGGTTTCAAAAGTCAAATGTGAATAATGAATTGAAAATGACCCTTTTGGTCCTTATATAGCTTTGGACCTAATTTTCAAAAGTGCTCCGTTTTCCACAAAAATTACACCCTTGGCTAATTTTGACATTCTGAACCCATTTTCGGGATCAAAATTGAAATCTAAGATAATTTACTATGTCAAAATTGTGATTTAAAATTTTCAGACCCATGACGGTCGACTGCTTGCATAATCAACCTTCAATCATCACAGAAATCCAATATTCAACTTAACTGATTACCTTACATCAAACTATCAAAATTTCAACTTGGTTGACCATGGTCAACTCATGGTCAAACCTAGTCAAACTTGGTCTCCAAGACCTCTAAACAATGCAAAATGCATTCTCAAATGTGTACAACCACTTCTTAAATCAATTAACATGCTTCTAAACCATTTAACACTGACTTTTCTTCTCAGATTTCAATTTTAATCCTGAAGGGGGCATGGTATTACACATCATTCAAATCTATAAATCAAATTTCATTTTCCTCAATGATTATGACAACAACCACATCTAGTTATTGATTCATCAAAAGTCCTTGTCGCTTGGGGAAAATCTATCATCTCTTGGGGCATATTAGATTCATCTAAATCCATATCAATCTGGTATCCTAAATCTATCTTGTAAATTATATCAGCTTTTCATAACCAACAGTTCATTAGCATCATTTCCTTGGTTCTTCATAACTGATGGGTTCAGGATGTGATACCAATATGATTCTCTTGGGACAATCAGGTCTGGAATCGATCACTCACTTCTTCACAATCATAAGGTTCAGAATCAGGTGTTTTGACACTTTTTCGTAATCACCGGTTCATTGTTGCTATAGTTAACATTATCTTTGGTCAATTAGGACCTAAATCTTGCATCTTTAAATCTTTCAATCAGTTTCTATCTCGGAATCAGTTAATCTTTCAAATCAGTTTCATACATCTTTATTAGATAGATTATTCTTTGAACCACTAGGCTTCGCACAGTGATTCAAAGAGGGGCAACATGTAATACCCCAAAAATGGGCTATAGGTTCATTAACCTCCTACATCTTCAAATTTGAATGAAATCGACATCAAAGTCCCAACCTAAGGCACATCTGCACATTATAGAATCCTAATTGATTTTATCCTAATTCTGCATCGGAGAATATTCCTAGCAATATTCTTATTTATCCTAGTTATCTTTGATTTAATAATTATTTGGTGATAAATCCTATTTATCCTAAAGTTTTATTAATTGAATATTTTGAATATTTAATTAATTAGATTTAATACTGCCACTTAATTATTTAATTAAATTTATTCCTAAATTGTATTATTTAATTTTGACAATAAAATCTAAAATCTCATGACTGATTGATTAAATTCTTATTTAATTAAATAATGTCAATTGTCAAATTTAATAATATATTTTTTGAATAAAAGTTTGATTTAATAATTGATTAACCCATAAATCAATTGTTTTAATTCAAAAATTAGTTAAGTTGAGAATAAATCACTTTATTTTTAAATTAATTCAAAATAAATCGTGTACAATCAGAAAAACAGACAACTAGAAATTAACAATCAATTTTAAAATTGAAACTCAACATCTGATGATGAGTTGAAATCTGATCTAAACTCTATTTTGAGTTAAAACACCGCTTTTGCATGATTTTTGTGAGTTAATTATCTCTAATTTCCTGATAACTCAAAAATCAACCTGAGTTTATCAAGAGTGATTTATCACTTTTCTCCTGCATCCTCAAGCCTTGGATTTCTATAAAATCAAGGTTCAGCTCTCAATATCTCATCAACACTCGAATTTGCACAAGAAGGATTAAGCACTTGCGACAGATGATTTGTGAGATCTTTCATAGTTGATCATAGTTTTTGCATATTTTTCATATCATAGATTTTCATATTCATTCATAGCATTCTTAGAGTAAATCTGCTTTCAATTTCATTCATTTAGCTTAGATTCATATAGTTTTTCATAATATTGCACAGAAAATACAAAAATATAGATTAATTTGCATTCATATAGTCTTTCATTCTTTTGCATTCAAATCTTTCGTTTAGGTGTTGCATTGTCACTAATATCAATTGTAATTTGAGAACATCATACTCGCACCTACTAGAAGGCAATAAATCACCTGGTTAGCATAGTTTCATTTACTTGCAAGATTTTGATTTTGGTAACCTCTAATGTTTTACTGAAGTGTTGTGTTCACAGCTAGGTACAAAATTCACACACACAATTACCTCTTACTATCTTTGGTAATCCAAGAATAAAATCTATACTGATATCAATCCAAGGTTTCTTAGGAACATAAATCAGTATATATAATCCAGTATTCTGACTTACTCCCTTTACAACTTGACAAATTCCATAAATTTTCACAAATTTCTAAACATCCTTATACAATTGTAGCCAAAAGTATTTCTCCTTAAGAAAATTCAATGCCTTGTCAATTCCAAAATGTCCAGCCAAATTACCACTACTATGTTTCTCATTTATCAAATTAGTTCTCATTGATCCTCTCAGTATACACAACTAAATACTTTTAAACAACATACCTCCTTGAATGAAATAGTCTTCCCATTTAGTACTTGGTTGATCTTGAATAGGTGCTTTGTACTTTCTCCATGGCTCAGAAAAATCAAGATCAAATTCATACGAATCTCTCATGTCATCAAAACCAAGAACTTTAATTCTCATCTCGGTCATGAAAGATCTTCTTCTACTCAATGCATCAACAACTCGGTTGGTGACTCCACTCTTATGTTTTATCACAAATGTATAACTCTACAAATATTCAACCCATTTCATATGTCTCTGATTTAACTTATTTTGACTACCCAAATACTGTAAAGCCTTATGATCAGTATACAACACAAATTCACTCGGTATCAAATAATGTCTCCATTTCTTTAGGGCTTGAACAATAGCATAGAATTGTTGATCATACATGGAATATTTCCTTTTTGCATCATTCAAATTTTCACTAAAGAAAGCAACAAGTTTACCTTCTTGACTCAACACAACTCCTATTGCACTACCACTTGCATCACATTTAAATATACCTTATTGAAATCAAGAAATGCTAACATAGGTAATTCATCAACCTTCTACTTTAGAGTCTCAAAAATTTTATCAACTCCATGTGTCCACTTGAATTCTCTTTTATCTCCTCTCATGGTTTCAGAACTAAAACTCCTAATGAACTTTTAGTAAAAACTTGCCAAACCATGAAATGATCTTACCTCACTAGCATTCTCAGGTGTAGGCCAATTCAAAATAGATTCAACCTTTTCAGGATCTATTTTCAAACCATTAGCTTCTCTTGTCTTAAATGCAGCCTTCCACTCATCACCTTCTCTGATTCTGATATGATTATATCCACTTTTCAAATCAATTTTTGTAAAATACTTTTCTCCAGTCAAACTATCCATTATGTCATCCATTCTTGATATAGGAAACTTATATTTCACTGTTATCTTATTGATTTCTCTGGAATAAGTACACATTCACCATTCTCCATTCTTCTTAGGTGACAATATAGTTGGTACTTCACAAGGACTCAAAATTTCTTAGATCAAACCTTTCTACAACAATTCTTGAATCTATCAGTTCAATTCTTGATTCTTGGTAGGTGTCAACTGATGTGGTACCTTATTCGGTAAACTAGCTCCATGGATAAGATCCATGCAATGATCAATGCTTCTCTTTAGTAGAAAACCATCAGGTACATTATTAGAAATGATCTCTCTATACTTAGTGAGTATCTTATCAATCTCTTTAGGGATGTTGTCCTTTGTTTTCTTACTTAGTTTGTTAGGAATCATAGTAAAACATACATCATTCTTCTTCAAATCCTTAACAAACTTTATTCCTTCCATCAAGAAAACTTTCATAGATGTACAAACACTACTAATAGGTTCTTCAATCAAAGGTAACAAGATTTGTCTTCTCCCATCAGCCCAAATAGTATTTTATGAAATCATCCATCCTATATAGCATCTCTATCATATTGCCAAGGTCTACCCAAAAAATATGACAACAATCCATAGGCATGATATCACATAACACCTTATCATAGTACTTTCCAATTTTCAAATTCACACAACATTGTTCACTTACCAAGAGTGTATGCTCATACTTGATCCATGAAATCTAATAGGGCTTTGGGTGTTCCAACCTTTCTAATTGCAACTTTGTAATCATTTCCTCAGATGCCAAGTTCTCTGAGCTTCCACTATCAATGATTACCTTCTACACTTCATCAAAAAATCTACATCTAGTCTTGAACAAAATTTTCTTTATCGGATCTTCCTTATTACTTTTACTCCAAAGTGCTCTCCTTACCATGAAGTTCTTTTCCTTCTCAGGTTCATTTGGTGAGTCTTCTTGCACCAAAGAATTTCTACTGCTACTAACCTTTTTACTTGCATGTGTACATTCAAATGATCTATGTCCTTCTTCTCCACAATTGTAACAAGTTCCTCAGAATCCACCTCTATTATAACCACCTCGATAGTTATTGCCTCTTCCTCTAGATGAACTTTTACCTTTCCACTCGGTCTTACCTTTATCCAAATTTGTCTTTTCTAGATCAGATCTATTATTTTTGCCATAAGATCTACCTCTTCCTCTAGGGAATCTATCACCTCTACCTCTTTGTCTTTACTTCTATCTTTTTTTCAATTTATCCTTGGCTTTCAAGTCAAACTGATAAGCTTCCTCAATGTTTTCCAACTTAACCAAACTGATTCCTTCTTGGATGGAAACTCTCAATCCATTTTGGTACCTAGCAATTCTTTTCACTTCATCTTCATCATGTCTAGATCTGATATCTAATCTATAGAATTCCTTAGTATAATCTTTTACCAAGCTATCTTTCTATCTCAAACTTTGCATTTGCTTAACTAGGTTAATTTGATAATCACAAGGTAAAAAATTTCCTTTCAACTTATTTACCATCGTATTCCATACCTTAATTTTATCTCTGCCTTTCCTCTTTATGTCCAACTGTAGATGTTCCCACCACAAGGATGCATGACTCTTCAACTTTGTACTTTAAATTTTCACCTTCTTTTCCTCAAGGACATTTTTATATTCAAAGTACCTTTCCATCTTCATGATCCAATCCACCAATTCATCTGAATCCAGCTTTCCACTACACTCGGGAGGATTGAAATGTGGTGTATACTTCAGATTTTTCAAAGCCTTAAACAATATTTCCTCACCCTAATCCATCACTAGTGCAGGTTGTACATCACCTTGTTATCCTCAATTTCATCATCATTAACATCTTCAAGATGTCTTCCTCTACGCTGGGCTATTTCAACAGCTTCTAATCTAGCAGCAAATTGTCTCAACATGTCTACCAATCCCAGATCCGCATCTCACCTCTTGTGAACCATCTTGAAACCTTCTGTAATTGTAGGCCAGATCACAATCTGTTACCCCACAAAAAAACAACTAGGGTTTGACAAGAAGGAACCCTCAAACCTAGATTCGCAAATCTAGATCCAGATCTCACCTTCGCTATAATACCACCTAACATAGGAAAGATTGGTAAGAGGGGCCAAAGGAACACCCTAATCCAGATCTACCTTGTGGAGATCACACACAAAAGAAACAACAAACAACGTGAGAGAGAGAATGCATATTTGATCCTTATATTTCATCATATAGATTCATACATGTCAAGTTGTAGGGCCTTCTTAGTTAGGTCCAAATGTTACAATTCAATTAAAATAGTCCTCCAACATGCAAGGATTTAGAAACTATCTTGAACTCCTAATCTGATACCATCTATCCTCTAGCTCTAAGCTCTTGTCCTAAAACTAAAACCAAAGACTACAATATATACAAGAGGCTACTGAACAAGTCGGCCTTTAGATCCACCATTAATAGAAGGATCAACTAGATCTAGGTCCACACACTTCCCAATTATAGATAACAACATTAAATCTATGACCACAATTAAGTGCACAAGTCGGCCTCAACAAAAAACTAAAACAAACAACTCAGTAAGAAAGGATAACCAAGCACCAGGAAATGATAACCAAGCACCAGGAAATTAATCGACCAACTCAGTTAATGAAGGAACTGAGCAACTACAGAGCCAACTCGGTCAAAGAAGGAACCGAGCAACACAAAAACTCAAACTTGTTTTTGGTGACATAGGATTGCCAAGGACCCGAGATGCTCTTGCATCATCTTCCCTTCCAAGGAACTTGGATAATAAGCATAAAATTATAAGTCAAGAAATCTACATGCAATCAAGTATCAACATGTCTTTTCTAATCAATATGTAAAAAAAAGAAAAATATGATCCAAAATAAAAAATAAATATCCAAAAGGCCACAAACACCAATAAAGAAAAAAGAAATGTCAAAAGCTAGATGGGTTTTTGAATCCCTTGTGAAAGAAATGCATTCCAATGACCCACAAAATATTGGAAAATTAAAAACCATGTTGATTTCTCAACTAGCTGTTCGAAGCACAAAATCCCAAAGAAAAATCAAAATTGGCATCCAAGTTTTCTATTCCAAGAGCTCCCATTAATCTTCCACATAAATTGTTTCCATCTTCCAAATTATTTTGGATGCCTATATCCAAAAATCAACTACTTTAGATACTTTGTCTCCTCTTTTATGTATTTTGATTCCTCGTGTTCCAAAATCCATGTCCACTCCTCCATCTAAATCTCAAAATCCAAAATCCATTTTTCTTCCATCACCTCAACACCTCTTAATGTGTGTGCCATCATTAATATTGCCAAAATTTCTATCCACCCATACAAAAGTCTTCCAATATCCCATTCATTATCTAACACCTACTATCTATTCTTCCATCCCCCTTATCTAATCCTATGCATAAACTCTTACCCTAGTCCACTTTATTAGCCATTTAATCCCTATTTTCCATCACCCTATCAACATATTTGAGTATATTTTCAATAGCCATGGTCCATTATAGTGCATCCTTTAGGAGTACTATCAAAAGAACAATATTATTGAGTCCTTCCTTCATGTCATTTTCTACATCAATTTTCTTCCAAAAATGTCAAAAATAAAAAATTAAAAAAAAAGTAAAAAATGGTTACCTTGGTGAAAACTTGGCAAACAGGCTCCTTGTGTGACACAAAAAATAGAAATAAAGAACAATAATTTTTCCTATGGTGAAATCCACTTGTTATGGAGCCTTTGGCAAGTACCTTAATGAAAACCTGGAAAACATGCGTCATGTGTAATCCATTACCTTCTACACTTGGGGGAAAGTTTCATTCATGCAATCCTACCTATCACATCCTTGATAATCCTACATCCATCCATATCCTTTTTTTTTCATCTTTGATCTTGACAAGGATTCATGTATACTATCTCCTTCACTTTAATCTATACCCTACAATACAAATCCTTTTGTCTTATCCATACCATACTTCTGTCATCCATTGTCACATTTCATATTGCCTATCCCAAATCCTTTTCTTGATCTCGATCAAAATTAAGGACATAAAAATGAAGAAAATATTTTTGGAAACCTCTTGACATATCCTTTCCCATAGACCCCATGTCATTAAAATGTTTCATGCCATTTCCTACATAGACACATATCCAATCCCTTAGCTTGGGTAAACATGTTATCACATTGTGAAATGGTCCTTGCATCCAAATCAACTTTGATTCCATTTTTCACCTATCCATTGCCATCACATCAGCTCATTCACTCATTCATAATGTTTTGTGGCTTTCTAGAAATAGGGGCCAAATAAATACAACCATGTTTGAGAATAAATCCCAACATATGCCTTTCACCTCATTCAATGATTTAATATGTCTTGGAAAAATTCCCAACAAACACAACCAAAAGTCTTGAAAAATACCAAAAACACAACAAAAAGTCCTAAAAAAATCTAAAAAATTGGAAAAGGTCCTTCAAAACAACAAAAATAGCACAAAAAAACATTGCAAAAGACCTTCTAAAAGTTTTAAAAACATCAGAAAAACATAAAACATTCATCTTTATGATGACCATGTTTAGGGTGTTTATGATAAGGGCCTTCACTTATGTCAACTAGTCAAACTAGTCAATAGGTCCTCAACTACATTGACCAAACTGTCTTATCTAGAAAACCTAACAAAACAAAAAAGCAATTTGTCAAAACCATGTTATCTTAGACAAGGGAAGGAACACTCTAAATCAGATAGAGTAGTCTTAGACGAGGTACCTTATTCTTGAAATCAGATAACATCAAAAAATGTCAAAATTCAATGTCCAAACTACTATGAAAACACATACACATAATCAGTACGACTACAACTTGCTGAGTCAAGTTAGTCTTATTTTGTCTTGATTTTTGTCAACTACTATGAAAACAAGCGATTAGAGATGTTGTGATGGTTCATGAATTAGTTTTCTTTGTTTTTTGTTTATGGGATGGTTTCTATGAAGTCTTAAAAGAGAAATCTAGGCGTCCGTGATAAGAGCCTTCACATCCATATACAATGTCCAAGTGAAAAATTGTAATAGATGCTTCAGTTGTGATATGCCACACATACCTTAACTCTGAATGCTCAAACTAGATGGATTGGTCCACATTACTTGTTTGTTATAAGCGCCTATTAAAATGCAAAAGGATAATCATACCTAGATCATTCATATCTTGGTAGGATGACATTCATTTTTTTTTCTATAATAAAGCGTCTCAATGATGAAAAATAAATTTCTCAATTCAGTTGGAATTCAAACATGGTCAATAGAATTTGAAAGGTTTCAATCAGGATTCATTATCATTTTCTCTCCTCTCCTAACATTCTATTAGTCAATTATAACATTCTATCGGTCAATCAACCAATCAATCTATCTGTCAAAAAGGTCAAATCAATTTTCAAATTAGTCAAATCAACCAGTCAATCATTCCATCATCATTTGTCTTATACAAGATATGTGCTTCCTAAAATTATACATCATCATTTGTCTTATATAGGATATGTCTTTCTTAAAACTAGACATCATCATTTATGTTATATAGGATGCATCTTTTTTGAAACTAGACATTGTCGCTTGTCTTATATAGGGTATGTCTTCCCTAAAACTAGATAATGTTTCTAGTCTTATACAATATGGGTCCTTCCTAAAACTAGACACATTTTTTTATCATTTATCTCTATGTCTAAGGTCAATCAAGTAGTCATCATCTACTAATGTTCTTCACTTCTTCCTAACTATTCATCTATTTCATCATTTTATCTAACATTCATCATCTTCTTTTAAGAGATCATTCATGTCTTTATTGCATCAACAATCTGTCAAGGGGGCCTCATTTACCTCTTCATCACATTGTTCCTGTTGGGGCATAATGGGGTATAATTTTTATTATTGTTTGAAACAACACCTGCTAATGCATTATATCAAAGAGGGGAAAAATGTAGACACTTAAAAATGACCAATTTCTCTAACACAACGAGTTTAACATTAATCTTAAATTATTAAATAATCTTTATTATTTTCAATTTATGTCTTTCTACTATATTCTAAATTCAAAATAATCATTTCTCTTTTAATTTCATAATTTAGTGATTTTAATTAATTAAATTAATTATTGAACATCTAATCAATAATTCTTCTATAAATTAATTAAATAAATAAATATTATTTAATCATTCCCTATCTCATTATAATTAATTAAATAATTATATTTAATTAATATTCCTTCTTTCTTATTATTGCATTTATGTAATAATTAAATCAATTTCCAACTCCTAATTAAATAAATGATATTTATATAATTACAACTATCATTCCTCCCATTAATAAATAAGTAATTATTTATTTATAATATCTCTACATGTGCGAGTAAATAAATTATTTCATTTATTTAATCATATGTATCCCTCCAAAGCTGACTAATACTAACCTTCACTTCACTAATCAATCACAAATCCTAACTATCCAATCAACTCTCAAACTCCACATTTCTATATCCTAACTAATTAATCTATTCAATCTTCTATTCCACCTCATTAATTAAGTCTCCAATAAATTTAGTCAACTCTTCAATCTATTTTGCCATCAGATCAATCAAATCTACTGAAAAAGTAATCAATTAAGTTGAAATCTCACTCACTCTCAGTTCAACTCTTCAATCATAGGCAATCAACCAACAAATTAGGGAATTCTGATTGAGACCTCAAATAATCTATATAATGAGAGCCTTTTATCATATTTTAAAACTACTTTTATGATTTGAATTCTTATGCTAGCATGATCTTGAACTTATTACTGACAGCCCAACATTTCATGAAGGAGAAAAACAAAGGAGGAAATATGGGTTTTCATATGTGTTTGTGTTATTTTATTTCAATATCTTGATTTGTGTATGCATTTCTCTTGTTTCCTTTCATCTTTTGATATTGGGAATACTAATTGCCTAACAATCTCTTTGTGGCTGAGATTTTAGTGTTATTACAAGTTTCTATAGATTCTTATTACTCGATTACACTTTCAAAACTCCATTGTGCAAGAATGAGGCTACACAATCAAAGATGCTGATCACCTTTAAACATCAATCATGAAAGAGGTTGAAGGAGGTCGAGGAGAGGCTGAGAAGAAATTCTATGGAAAATTCATATTGCAAAAAAGAATCTCTATTGGGATAAATATATTTTAAGAAAATGAAGTGAGAAAGGATATTTCCATTGAGAGGCAAGGAGTACTAGAAGAGGCAACGTCCATGTTGAATCTAATTGTAAAAATCAATACAAATTCACATGTAATAAATAGAATAACATGCATGTATAACATTTAGAGTTGAGATTTTAGTATCATAATCGTACTATTGGATAGTAATGATATGCACTTCAAAATAGAAGGTTTGACTACATATGATGTGCTTACAAATTTTGAGTAATGCAAGAAAAAAGTAACAAAGTGGCTTAATATTGGTTGGAATTTTAAGAGTATTTCTAGATGGTATGATGATTCCCTTATCAATTTGAACCAAATGTCATAAATATGTATCCTAACAATGAACACTCATGATGGTGACCATCATTTTTAGTTTTTAGATGGAGATGACCCATAAATATAGCATGTGTAGGGTTTTCATTCTATTAATTATGGATTGGTAAAAGAGTTTTCAAAGTTAGATAGTGAAGAAAAAACCTAGAGTCTTGTTTGTAAAAATATGGTTATTGATATGATCATACATGCCACTTATGTTAAGGCTATCCAATCGACACAACACTTCATCTACATTGGAAATCAATATTTCATAGGATGTTCTTACAATGAGTTATCTTATAATAATGCAGAGTATCAATTCTATAAAATTGGCAAATGAATGGTTTTGAGATTTCAATTTATGCAAACATGGGCATCCATTTCTACTAAATCTACCATTTTTTAGCATTAAAAACCCCACTGGTTTCTATTAAAATTATTTCATTCTTCCATATGAATGGAGAGGTCTTCCTCTGTGTTCACACTTTGAGATGGTTGATACAATGTTCTATGCTTGGATAAATGGTTTACTTATAAGGTACATCCAAGATAGCCAACTTCCTACATAATTTGAAATTGCAAGAATTTGTTATGAACTTGGTTCCTCCAAGGAAAATATATTAGCATTTCAAGTGATAAGGTCAATTGATGTTTCTTATTTGGAAGATCAAGACCATTGATGGCTATTTGGTATTAACCATTTTATTCTTCTATCAAATCCATATCCATCTAAGTTGAATTTGTGGTTAAAGGGAAAAGATGAATTTTTAAAAGTAGTGATCTAGTCCTTTGTTCAGATGAAGCTTATCTTTGTGAGTTAGGGAAAGTGTTCAAGTACAGTGACCAATTTTATTTACGTTCAAAAAATTTCACTTGGTTGAACCCCTAACAAAATAATGAAGCTAGGGTATGTACTTAGGGTTATGTTGTGCTAAATGGAACAATTGAAAGTCCAAGCCTGTGGTCTGTAGAACATCTAGTCTTGTATATTCTTCTAGTGATGTTGAAAGACTCATCAAGAAATTTGATAGATTGTGAAGCCTTCAAAGTTGGAATTTGAAATATCTCTATCAGACCAAAATAATTTTTTATTAGTGGGAAACCTATTCTCATATGTGGATTCAACATACATGAACATCATCTACAAGTGGGTAAAAACCAACATTGAATCCTGCATGATTAAGGACTTGGTTCCCATAAAGAAACATAATATTAATGTTGTAGGAAATAATCATTATCCACAATATTCTCATTGGTATGAGCTATGTGACCTATTTGGTATGTACATGGTTGATAAATCAAATATAGAGATACATGGATTTTATTTTTCATTCCCACTTAGCCAAAAAATTAAAAAACATTGTCACTATATTCATAGGAAGATGAAGAGAATTTATTTAAATTTTTGATAATGGATTTTAAAGAAACAGTTATGGAACTGAAATGATAGATAAAAAATTTCTTTAAATGTTTAAAAAAATAATAAAGGGGGACATATTATCTTTTCTCTAAATCCTATGCTAAAAAAGAAAGGGCTTTCTCTGATATTGCAAGAAAGGGAGAAAGAGGGAATATTCTTCTATTTTTTAGTCATGACTGTTGTACAAGGGATAGAATGGGCTTTGAACTATTTTTCATAAAAGGAAAGGAGGAATTCTACATTGAAACTTTATGTTTATGTGGTATCCTTTTTCTATATATCAACTTTGTGTATTATCGGTTATTATTTGGTGTCCTCCCTGTCTTCTTGGTTATGTATTTATTTATTTATGGAAACTTTGGATTTTGAATCATTTATAAATCCCAAAGTAGATCATCAAATATTTTAACTTATTTATGCATTGTGGGTACTAAAGGAAGTGAGGTTCGTTTCCTTTTTACTATTTTCTCTATTTTCATACATCTGTAGTTTGCATCTATATCATAACTATGTGTAGATGTTAGTTTTCCTTCCCCACTTTTTGTTTTAAACCATACCTAGAAAAATCAAACCATATTATAAGATGGAGCTATACTGAGGAAGATCATCCATTGAATGGAGATCTCTCTGATTGTAGGTTGCTAATTTGTCTTCATTGTAGGAAAAATGAGTCAATTTTAAAGATATTTTAGGAAGACAAAATCTGCAACTAACATGAATACAAAAGTACCATCCTAAATTTTAAGCACCTTATTAGTGTATAATTGAAGGACTATTTTGTACCCACCTTAGTATTTTTTCTATAATAGGACCTCATATGGCACTCAATGGACACCTAAATTAAGATATAGGTCCTCTCTCATTTCAATCTTGTTTAAAATTAAGGTTAGACCTTATTTCTAAGTGTTCTCTATAATTTTTACTCTAATCCCATAATTCATCTCATCACCTAGACCCTATATCACTCTTTATGGCCTTTGTGTAATGTCCCAAACTCAAAATTAGTTGTACTTGATTATCTTGCATCTACCCTATCCTCCCGACACCCAGTTCAAATTTGGGTTGATTTTCCTAGGTACAAAGTGTTTAAAACATTATGTACCTACACTTTTTTGCCCAAATTTGGCTTGGAGCCCTATGATAGGATCTTAGTGTGAGATTAGGTCTTGTGAATAACCTTCTTGAGTTTTAACCTTTGAAATATTGTGAGAGGTATAAAAAAACACCATATCTCCCATATTTTTTCATATCATATCATAACTATTGTCAAGCATTCATTATCATGATCAAGTATTCATAATGAAAATATAAAGTGTAAGGAAGAAAATCAAGTTCAAGAGCTATCAAGAAATCAAGTCCAAGAATTCAAGTTCTAGCATTATTCCATAGTATTCAAGGTGTTTTTCTCCATAGATCTAGCTTCTTTCCCCATTGGAGGGCAAGAAAAGGATTTTTCTATCAAGAAAAGAGATACACCTACCTCCTCAAGTCTTCTTCTCCCTCCCTCAATCAAATATTGTGGAAAATTAAAACATCCATTCCATGAGGTTTTGTCTTTCATGATTTCCTTTCACAATTTTGTGTTAATTCAAAGCTATTGTGTCAACATGTTTGATCACATTCAAAGAAGAATTTTCATTTCCAAGGTATGGTATACTTCATTTCGTAGATATAGCCTCTACTACATAACAACATACTTTGTTTTATTTCATTTTATTTCAAGGTTAATTCCTAAAGAGGGTTTTGACTAAGGAAAACCTTTTTATCCAACCTTCTTCACCATTTTTCTATTTCCAGGAAAGATTGTACAGAGCTACGAAAACATTATTGGATAGGTCAGGAGTTGTCAGAGCATCCTAGAAGTTTGAGGAAAAAACATAGTGTATAGAATATAATAAATTCCCTATACTTAGGTATAGAATGTCTCAACTTCCCTATACCACCAAAATCCAACTCATATTTGACCAAAGGATAGGTTATAGCCTCCAAGCTCTAGATCAACACTTACATCTATTTCTAGGATCTTGTTTGTCCAATATTTAGATTTGAAGCATAATATACTCTATTTTGATTCCAAGTGCATATAGATCTTTCTTAATCTCCATTTATCATCTCATTATTATTTCCCATTTCAATTTTACATATTTAGTGAAGGATCATTAACCCATTCAGTGCTTGGGAGCATCCTATCCTATTGGGACATCTTTCTCCCAAATCTGCAACTTTGAGAAGGAGAAGTGATCTACCTCTTTGCACTTCTTCCCTTTTTATATTATACATATCGGTGAACCCAACTCATAAAATTTCTATTTTGATTTTAGTGTTAGATATCCTTTGTGTGCTTGTTAATTCTCATTAGCATTGATGGAGTTTACTAAGTTAGATTGGTGTGTGATAACTTATGTTGTTACTTTTTTTACTTAGATCTTTATCAATCACATGGAGTGAATCATGCTTTCTTTCATTTTATGATGTTTGTATTCCTTTATGGTATTGTTGCATATGACATTATGCAACTTTCAAATATCTTTATTCCTTATGAGGCATATTTCAAGACCTTATTAATATTTCATGTGGTTTAATAATTCAATTTTTAACAATATGCATGAAATATGTTGATAATTGCAAACACTTAAAAATGACCAATTGCTCTAGTGCATTGAGTTTACTAACATTTATCTTAAATTGTTAAATAATCTTTATTATTTTCAATTTGTGCCTTTCTACTATATTCTAAGTTCAAAATCATCATTTCTCTTTAATTCCATAATTTAGTGATTTTAATTAATTACTTTAATTATTGAACGTATAATCAATTATTCTTCTATAAAGTAATTAAAAAATAAATATTATTTAATTATTGCCTATCTCATTATAATTAATTAAATAATCATATTTAATTAATATTCCTTCTTTCTTATTCTTGTATTTATATAATAATTGTATCAATTTCCTACTCACAATTAAATAAATGATATGTATTTAATCACAACTAATCATCCCTCCCATTAATAAATAAGTAATTATTTATTTATAATATCTCCACATGTGCAAGTAAATAATATATTTTATTTATTTAAATCATATTTATTCTCCTAAATTCTAACTCATACTCAGTTTGAGTTAACTTCTCAATCACATCTTCTAACTCCACCAATCTCTTTCCTAACTAATCAATCTATTCATTATATTCCACCTCATTAGTTAAGTCTTCAATCAAATCAGTCAACTCTTAATCTATTTTGCTGAAAGATCAATTAATTATGTTAAACAAAGAAATCAATTGAGTTGAACTCCCAGTCACTCTAAGTTCAACTCCTCAATCATACTCAATCAACCCATCACTCAAGGAATCCTAATTGAAACCCCCAAAATTATTATAAAAGAGAGCTAATTCTCTTATTCAAGGAACCACTTTTGCGATTTGAATTCTTATGCTGGCGTGATCTTGAGCTTATTACTGAGAGCCCAACATTGCATGAAGAAGGAGAACAAAAAAGGAGGAATTATGGGTTTGCATATGCTTTTGTGTTATTTGATTTTAATATCTTGATTTGTGTATGCATTTCTCTTGTTTCCTTTTCTCTTTTGATATTGGGAATACTAACTACCTAACAATCTCTTTATGGTTGAGATTTCAATATTATTATAGGTTTCTATAATTCTTATTACCTGATTATAAATGGTGAACTGGGTGTGAAATCAAAAAACCTTTTAGAAAATATATTGTTTTTCATGTGTGTGTATCTCACAAGTATTCTATTGTTGGATGTTGGAAAAATATGAAAAGATAGATAATCTATTTTCCAAATCCACATCTAGCAGCCTCGATGGGACCAAATCGTAGGATTTTCAAGGATTTAGTCATATCTTTCAAACAACTTGAAATTATTTTTATGAAATTTTTTTTGTAGGTTTCCACTTATATAAGGGGCCTACAATCCAAAATTCATATTTTAATTTTTTTTTAATGATATTTCATAAAAAAATCATTTCTATGCATAAATCAGTGTTTCTTTTAAATTTTTTTTTTTTTTTTAGAAAGGTTGTGATATTATAGAGGGGGTTTGTTCTCTTTGATTTTAATTTTGACAAACAATTTTTTTTAAAAAAATCTTTGAAAACTAGTCTCTTTTGACAAAATGGGTCCCTAGGGCACAAATTAAGGAATTGTTCTATGAATTTTTTTTTGCAAGTTTGTATTGATATAAGGAGCCTACAATACAAAATTTAGATTTTTTTTCTTAGTAAATTTGTAATGACATTTGATAAAAAAATTATTTCTGGGCATAAATCAACGTTTCTTTTTTAACAAAGTTATATTTTTGGAAAGGTCTTGAAATTCTAAGGGGGTTTATTCCTTGTGATTTTAATTTTGATGAACAATATTTACAAAAAAAAAGATCTTTGAAATTTTTTTCTTTTTGTGTGCATGGGCAAGTGATAATCATTTTATCAAAGACATTGTTTCAAAACTACTAATGACATTTTCTTCTCTTATGTCTAAAATCTGATTCTCTATTGTAAAATGACACATTTTCACTATTGAAAATACACAAATGCATAGATGAAAAAATGCATTGGACCACCCAAAAAAAAAAAGGAGAATATTCAAGAGCTCGTTGAACAACGAGAGAGAGAGAGAGAGAGAGAGAGAGAGAGAGAGAGAGAGAGTAGCTCGCATACAATGAATCAATGCCTTGGAAGATAAATTGAAGGAGTTTTTAATACATATTTGAACAAGGTATATTAGAACCCCTTTATATCAAAGAAAATCCACACTATATGTAAACTGATGGAGATGATGATGAAGATCGATCGAGATTGAAGGTATACAAGACTATAGAAGGATTAGATCATTTATTATTTTGTCATTGATGTCAAAAAATTGATTTCTAGTTTATATTAAGTTGCCATATCATTTAGAGTATGATATAAGTTGAGTGAGTTAAGGAAAAAGAGGAAGTGAAAAGTTGTGAAGTTGAAGAACTTAATTGGGCAGCTAATACATATCGGACAATGATAAGGTTATATTGATTTAGTTGTTTTCTACTAAACATTTGATTATATCAAGATGGTAAAAAAAATAGTTTGGTTATCGAGTAGGAAGAGTCATTCTTTAACAGGAAAGTTATTTGGTAGAGAGAAAAGAAGTCAAGACTTTGAGTACATGGATTTAGTTACCAAGCAGAGAAAATAGAATTTTAGTTGAAGGGAAATAAGTTAGGCACCGAGAAAGGAGAAAAAATTAAATACAAGGATTAGAATGACATTTAATGTTGAGCCACAGTGATCTAGAAGATTCTAAGGACGAGTAAGAGTTATTTGAAGATATCTAAGATCATGAAAATTCAAGGTGATGATCTACGGTAAGATCTAAGTGGCAAAAAGTGAAGGTACAAGTTCCAAGAAATGTTCAAATTTTGAGGTGATGATGAAATGTTTTATTGATTTCCAAATTCATTGAATCAGTTTATGCGGATGATCTGACGGTTGAGAATAAAGAGAGGAAAACTTAATAAAGGAGATTAAGAGAAAAAATAGAGTCTATATAAAGGATGAAATTTAATGGAAAAAAAGATCGCAAGTTGAAGGGTGGATGTGTAACCGAGTGATGTGGTGAAGAAGAAAAAGGTTGAAATCCGAGTTTGCAAGCAAAGGTTGATGAAGTGTTGAGGTTAGTGAGTTGTGATGGAAGAAGTGAAGACAAAGAGCGCATAATGGATTTGACTAAGAAGGAGGTAGTTGCAAATTTATAGATTAGTTTTTATATTGTTTCTTATTAACATTTGTAATAGAAAAATCTGTTAACTGAGTGGACTTAAGAGTCTTATTGTAAAACCTTGAGAGAGGTGGCATTCTAGAAGAGTGTTTAAAGACCTTTAACCATGTCACTCCTAATAAGGTGAATATCCTAACATATCTAAGGAAAATCCCCTAACAGGGTCACATTTAACAATGTGCATTGTAATCTTTAGCAAGATTGGCTTTTAACCGAGCATACTTCAGAAGAGTATTTCTTTGGTGGGTGAAAATTCACATAGTGGTTTTTCCCAAATTGGGTTTCTACATTAAATACTGGTGGTATATGTGTTGAATGTTTATTGTGAATGTTATTGTTGATTGATAAGTTAATTTACTATTATCGGTTAATAGGGAAGTTTGTTTGACCAAGTTGTTATCAAGTTGAATCAACAAAAGTTTTAAGGTTTAAAGAATCACTGATTACTGATTCACCCCCCTCTTAGTAATCCAACAATTGGTATCAAAGCTATGTACTCTTGATGTAGGAGCATCTTGGGTCCTTGGCAATCCTATTTCACCAAAAAGATATTTTAGTTTGTCTGTGTTGCTCGGTTCCTACTTTAACTGAGTTGGTCAGTAGTTGGTCGGTTTCCTTTGGTTACCGAGTATGGTCGGTTATCTCCTAGGCGGTTGGTTGTTTCACTGGTGCTCGACGATGCTTGTCTATTGCTCAGTCATCCTTGCTTACTGAGTAGTTTATTTGAGTTCTATTGAGGCCAACTTGTGCATTGATTATAGGTCATGGATTTAATGTTGGTATCCATCATTGGGAAGCGTGTGGTCCTAGATCTGACTATTTCTTCCATTGATTGTGGATCAGAAGGTTGACTCAGTTTGGTAGCCTCTTGTATAAGTATAGTTGTTTGGTTAGTGTTTAGAGAGGTAGTTTTGGATAGGAGATAAAAGATAGAAGAATCAAGAAAGTTGGCAGATCCTCGCATGTTTGAGGACTTTTGTAATTCATTGTAATATTTGGCCCTAACCGAGAAGGCCTTACAGCCCGACATGTATGAATCAATTTGAATGAAGTTAATAATATTATGATCCTACTTTCTCTCTCTCACCGTGTTGTTGTTGTTGCTTCTGCGAGTTGTTGAGTAGGGTTGGATTTGTAGAGTGTGCCATCAGTTGGACCCTTAGGTCCCTCCCCTTGTGTCAGGTGGTATCAAAGTGAGGTGAGATCTGGATTAAGGTCTGTGGATCTAGGTTTGTAGGTTCCTTATTGTGAAGCCCTAGTTGAATTGTTGTGGGGTGGCAGATTTCTATATGACTTGCAATTGCAGACGGTTTCCAAGATGGTTCATGGGAGATGAGAAGCAGATCTAGGATTGGCAGGCATGTTGAGATAACTTGCTGCTAGGTTAGAAGCTGTTGAAGCAGCCCAGAGAAGAGGCATACATCTTGAAGATGTTAGTGATGATGAAGTTGAAGTGGAACAAGGTGAAGTAGAACCTACATCTGTGATGGATCAGGGTGAGGAAATATTCTTGAAGGCATTAAAAATTTTGAAGTCAACACCACATTTCAATCCTCCTGAATATAGTGGGAAATTAGATTCTGATGAATTGATAGACTGGATCACTGAAATGGAAAAATATTTTGAGTATGAGAATGTATTTGAAGAGAAAAAGGTGAAAATTGCAAGCACAAAGTTGAAAGGTCATGCATCCTTGTGGTGGGAGCATTTGCAATTGGATCGGAAGATGAAAGGAAAATACAAAATCAAGGTATGGAATAAAATGGTGAATAAGTTGAAAGGAAAGTTCTTACCCTGTGATTATTAGATTAAAATAGTTTAGTGAATGCAAAGTCTAAATTAGAATGATAGCTTGATAAAAGAGTATACTGAGGAATTCTATAGATTAGATATGAGATCTGGACATGATGAGGATGATGTGGAAAGAATTGCTAGATACCAGAATGGTTTGAGAGTTTCCATCCAAGAGGAAATTAGTTTGGTCAAGTTGGAGAACATTGAAGAGGCTTATCAATTTGCATTGAAGACCGAGGAGAAATTGAACAAGAGACATGAATAGAGACAAAGAGGTTGAGGTGGTAGATTCCCTAGAGGAAGAGGTAGATCTTATGGTGAAAATATAGATCTGAACCTGAAAAGACAAATTTGGATAAAGGCAAGACTGAGTGGAAAGGTGAAAGTTCACCTAGAGGTAGATGCAGTAACTACCGAGGTGGTTATAGCAGAGGTAATTTTTGAGGAACTTGTTACAATTGTGGAGAAGAAGGACATAGATCTTTTGAATGTACACATGCTAGTAAGAAGGCTAGTAGCAGTAGAAATGTTTTAGTGCAAGAAGAATCACCAAATGAACTAGAGAAGGAAAATAACTTGATGGTAAGGAGAGCATTATGGAATGAAAGTAAAAAGGAAGATTCGGTAAGAAAAAGTTTTTTCAAGACCAGATGTAGAGTTTCTGACAAAGTTTGGAAGGTAATCATTGATAGTGGTAGCTTGGAGAATCTGGCATCTAAAGACATGGTCACAAAATTGTAGTTGGAAAGGTTGAAACATCCGAAGCCCTATCAGATTTCATGGATAAAATATGAGCATACACTCTTGGTAAGTGAATAATGCTATGTGAATTTGAAGATTGGAAAGTACTATGATAAAGTGTTGTGTGATATCATGCCTATGGATTTTTGTCATATTTTGTTGGGTAGACCTTGGCTATATGATAGACATGCTATATATGATGGGAGATTGCATAAGTATACTATTGTGGCTGATGGAAGAAAATAGATCTTGTTAAATTTGATGGAAGAACATGTTAGTGATGGTTGCACATCTATGAAAGTTTTCTTGATGGAAGGAAGAAATTTTGTTAAGGATTTGAAGAAGAATGATGTATGTTTTGTTGTGATTCCTAATAAACTGAGTAAGAAAATAGAGGATAATGTTCCTAAAGACATTGATAAGTTACTCACTGAGTAAAGTGATATCATTTCTAATAATGTACCTGATGGTTTTCCACTGAAGAGAAGTATTAATCATTGCATGGGTCTAATCCTTGGAGCTAGTTTACCGAATAAGGCACCTCATCGATTGACACCTACCAAGAATTAGGAATTGAACTGACAGATTCAAGAGTTGCTAGACAAAGGTTTGATCAAAGAAAGTTTGAGCCCTTGTGCAATACTTGTGGTATTTGCACCTAATAAGAATGGAGAATGGTGAATGTGTACTAATTCCAGAGAAATCAATAAGATAACAATGAAGTATAGGTTTCATATACTGAGAATGGATGAAATAATGGATATTTTGACTGGAGAAAAGTATTTCACAAAGATTGATTTGAAAAGTGGGTATCATTAGATCAGAATCAGAGAAGGTGATGAGTGGTAGACTGCTTTTAAGACAAAAGAAGGTTTGTATGAGTGGTTGGTTATGCCTTTTGGTTTAGCTAATACACCGAGTACTTTTATGAGATTGATGAATGAAGTTCTGAAGAAATTCTTAGGTAAGTTTGTGATTGTATATCTTGATGATATTTTGATATTCAGTAAGACCGGAGAAGAACATTTGTTTCATGTTTGACAAGTTTTGTAGAGATTGAAAGAGGAAAAGTTGCTGATAAATTTGAAAAAGTGTTCATTCATGAAAGAGGAGATTGTGTATTTGGGATTTGTAATTTCAGCTAATGGCTTGAAGATGGATCTTGAAAAGGTTGAAGCTATTCTGAATTGGCCTACACTTGTGAATGCTAGTGAGGTAAGATCATTTCATGGTTTGGCAAGTTTTTACCAAAAATTCATAAGGAATTTTAGTTCTATATGTAATGCTATGACTGAGACTATGAGAGGAGATAAAAGAGAATTCAAGTGGACACTTGGAGCTAGTAAAAGTTTTGAGACTCTGAAGTAGAAGGTTGTTGAATTGCCTATTTTGGCATTGCTCAATTTCAATAAGGCATTTCAAGTGGAATGTGATGCAAGTGGTAGTGCAATTGGAGTTGTGTTGAGTCAAGAAGGTAAACTTGTTTCTTTCTTTAGTGAAAATTTGAATGATGCTAGAAGGAAATATTCTGTGTATGATCAAGAATTCTATGCTATTGTTCAAGCATTGAAGAAATGGAGACATTATTTGATACCGAGTGAATTTGTGTTGTATACTAATCATAAGGCTTTACAATACTTGGGTAGTCAGAATAAGTTGAATTAGAGACATATGAAATGGGTTGAGTACTTGTAGAGTTATACATTTGTGATAAAACATAAAAGTGGAGTCACTAACCGAGTTGTTGATGCATTGAGTAGAAGAAGATCTTTGATGACTAAGATGAAAATTGAAGTTCTTGGTTTTGATGAGATGAGAGATTTTTATGAAACTGATCCTAATTTTTCTAAGCCGTGGAGAAATCGTAGAGCACCTATTCAAGATCAACTGAGTACAAAATGGGAAGAATATTTCATTCAAGAAGGTATGTTGTTTAAATGTATTCAGTTGTGTATACCGAGAGGACAAATGAGAACTAATTTGATGAAGGAGAAACATAGTAGTGGTTTGGCTGGACATTTTGGTATTGATAAAACTTTGAATTTGCTTAAGGAGAAATACTTTTATCCGCATTTGTATAAAGATGTTCAGAAATTTGTGAAAAGTTGTGGAATTTGTCAAGTTGCAAAAGGAGTAAGTTAGAATACTGGATTGTATACACTGATTGTTGTACCTAAGAAACCTTGGACTGACATCAGTATGGATTTTGTTCTTGGCTTACCGAAGATAGTAAGAGGTAATGATTCTATATTTGATGTGGTAGATAGATTTTCAAAGATGGAACATTTTATACCTTGTAGAAAGACATCAGATGCAGTACATGTACTAGATCTTTTCTTTAAGGAAATTTTCAGATTGCATGGATTATCAAGGAGTATTATCTTTGACCGAGATAGTAAATTTGTTGGATAGTTTTGGAAAACTCTTTGGAGAAATTTTGGCATTGAGTTGAAATATAGTTCTGCATTTCACCCACAAACTGATGGATAGACAGAAGTTGTAAACAAAAGTTTGGGAAATCTTTTGAGATGTTTAGTTGGAGACACACCTAGTAATTGGGATTATGTGTTGGCACAAGAAGAGTTTGCATATAATAATTTAGTGAATAGGAGTACTAGGAAAGCACCATTTGAGATTGTGAATGGCATACAGCCGAGAGGTATATTTGATATGAGAGACATTGCTGATGAAAGTAAGAGAAGTGTTGAAGGAGTGAAATTTGATGAGTACATGAAGACATTGCATGAAGATGTGAAAATAAAGCTGGAAGAGAGTAATCTAAAATACAAAGACAAAGTTGATAGATCAAGGAGACATAAGACTTTTGATGTTAGTGATGAAGTGATGGTTCATTTGCAGAAAGGTTGATTTCCTGTCGGAACATATGGGAAGTTGAAGATGAAGAAGTTTTGACCTTGCAAGATTTTGAAGAAATTTGATAGTGGAAATGCATATGAGATTGAGTTACCCAATGACATGGACATATCACTGATTTTCAACATTGCTGATTTGTATGAGTATCATGAACCTGATGAAGACATGACAGTATCGATGGAATATCCTAAGAAGTAGAATGAAGAAGTTGAGCAAATTTTGGAGCAAAGAATTGGCAAGAGTACAAGAGGTAAATAATTTATGGAATATCTGGTAAAGTGGAAGAATAGACCAATTGAAGATAGTTCATGGATTTCAAAGTCTGAGTTGGATGCAGCTCGGACTAGACCTATTGAATGATTCAGAGAATCATTTCTAAATAACCCTAGGTGTCTGATGTAGGAGCATCTCAGGTTGTTGGCAATCCTATGTCACCAAAAATATATTTGAGTTTGTCGACGTTGCTTGGTTCCTGCTTTGACTGAGTTTCTCAGTAGTTGGTCAGTTTCCTTTGGTTACCGAGTATGGTCAGTTATCTCTTAGGTGGTCAGTTGTTTCATTAGTGCTCAATGATGCTTTTCTGTTGCTCGGTCATCCTTGCTTATTGAGTAGTTTATTGGAGTTCTATTGAGGCTAAATTGTTCATTGATTATGGGTCATGGATTTAATGTTGGTATCCATCATTGGGAAGTGTGTGGTCCCAGATATGATTGTTTCTTCCATTGATTGTGGATCTAAAGGCTGACTTAGTTTAGCAGCCTCTTGTATAAGTATAGTTGTTTGGTTAGAGTTTAGGATGGCAGTTTTGGATAGGAGATAGAAGATAGGTGAATCAAGAAAGTTGGTAGATCCTCTCATGTTTGAGGACTTTAATAATTCATTGTAATAGCTAGTCCTCACTAGGAAGGCCTTACAGCCTGACATGTATGAATCAATTTGAATGAAGTTTATAATATCATGATCCCACTTTCTCTCTCTCACTATGTTGTTATTGTTGCTTCTGTGAGTTGTTGAGCAGGGCTAGATCTGTAGAGTGTGCCATCAGTTGGCCCCTTAGGTCCCTGCCCTTGCCTCAACTCTAAAGGGAAGTTTGAAAGACTTAAGTAAAAGATATGAAGATGTACAAGAGGGAGGCACCAAAGTTGAACAAGGACAACTTATCTACATGGAAAAGTAGGATGAGGCTGCACATATATGAAATTGGAGAATATGCTATATACTATCTTGACAATGAGTATTCACCACTGCAATTTGGGCCTATGATAGTTGAAGAAGTAAGAGAAAGGAAAGATCACACACAAGTTATAATTGAGATATATTTTTCCCTCACTAAATTGGAGTACAATGATCTTAAATAATGTGATACAAAAAAATAGACATGGGACAAGCTTGTATTAGTATATGGTGGAGATCTACATGTTTAGAAGGAAAAAGCTGAAAGTTTGAAAGGAAAATTTGATTCTATGAGAATGAAAGAAGGTGAAGATGTTACACAATACGATACAAGATTGAAGGAAGTTGTGAGTGCTATTCAAAGAGCAGGAGGACATATAGAAGAAGAAGAAGAAGATGTAACAAGTAAACTACTAAGTAAATTATTACCTACTTATGCCATTTGAGTGTTTTCAATACAAGAACTGAGATCCATTGCTCAGATGCATGTTTCAATTGATGCCACAATCAGTAAGTTTATTGATTTTGAGCTGAATGATTTTGACAATAGTTTACCCACCACTTCTAAGATTGAGTCTTCATTCAATTCATCTTTGAATATTTTAAATTCTATAGAGTCTATCTCTACTAATTGTTATGGTAGTAGTGCAAGTGAAATATTTTAGATTTGTAAGAGTGATCTAGAAATTTTGTATGAAGAGGAAAGACAACAAGAAGAGTTTGAAGCTTTACTAGATACAATACTTGTGAGAGGAAAAGGAAAATAATGAGGTAAATTACCCTTGAAATATTTCAAATGAAATAATATTGGCCACATTGCATCTATATGTCCTAAAAATGGCAGTGATGAGAAGAAAGACAACTGAGATAACAACAAAAAAGAGAACAGATTCAAGAGATACCAAGATTTCAAGAAAAAATGTAAGTCATGCTACATTATTGAAGAAGGACTAACTGATGATGATTCAGATAATGATGAAGGTGTAGAGGTTGTGTAGGTTACTATCAAGGATTATTTTGATGAAGAAAGGTATGAAGATGAAAAAGATTTAATTTCTCATGTTAGTAAGAATGATACATGGATAGTTGATAGTGGATGCTCACATCATATGACTGGTGACACTCATAAGTTAATTACTATGGAAGATCATGATGAAGGTTATGTTAGATTTATTAATGATGCTCCATATCCTATCTAAGGTAAAGGTTCTATAATTTTGTTGGATAATGCACAATGTGATGATGTCTATTGGATTGAAGGACTAAAGTATAGTCTATTAAGTGTGGCACAACTAAATAACATAGGTCACTGATTGAAATTTAAAAATGGAAAGGTAAATGTATTTGATCAAAATGGAAGTTTAATTTCCACTAGTGAACAATCAAAAGGTAACTTATTATACCTTGATACTACTTCAAAGAGTTGCTTCTTTGCTAAAATTGAGGATGTATGGTTATGGTACAAGAGATTTTGTCAAGTGAACTATTACAAATTAATTAAGGTGAGAAAAAAGAATAAGGTGAGAAAAAAGAATAGAGTAAGAGGTCTACCAAGATTGGACAAACCTAAAAATGTCATGTAAAAAAGATGTCAAGTTGGTAAGATTGCAAACTCAAGTTTTACAAGAAAATCTTACACTACACAAGGTATTTTGGAGTTAGTGCACACTGACCTATGTGGACCTATGAGAACACAAAGCTACTATGGTGATAGATATTTCATTTTTTATTTTGATGATTATTCAAGAATGATGTCTTTTATTTTTTTGAAAGATAAATATGATGCTTTTCAAATGTTTAAGTGGTACAATGATGTGATCACTCAAGGAGTCTAGTTACTTAGTTAGGATCACTAAGATTCCTAACCCTCCAATCCCTTAAAATCTTGATCAGGGGCATCAAAAGGCTTAACCTTATGCTCCTAAGGAATCTCTCAAGGTCATTCACTCCCTCAATTCACACTTCAAATCCTAGGTAATCCATCATTGGTTGAAGGTTCTATTCTCTTCATTGCCTATACTCATGCAAAATGTTCATTACCTCCTTAGCAAGGTGATGAATCTTGTAGGGGTATGGAGGTAGTATACTTGTGATTTTTTTTCACTTCTTGATCCATTTTATCAAAGTCTCTACTTTTATTTCTTACCAATCTCCTCAAAATCTTTGTTTTAGCCTTGTAGCCCTAGAGCCCCAATTAGGCCTCCTAGTCCAAGTTTTTAGGACTTTCTTCAAAAACTTCCAATAGGTCCCTCCAAAATGGTTTTGGATTCTTGGTACCTATGGAATATTCTCAATTCTTTTGTGGCCTTTGGGTCTCAAGCATACATACATATCCCTAACACAAAATGGAGGGTTTTACAAGGGTTTCAAAGGCTTCTAGGTGCCCACTACTCAAGGTAAGTTTAGGCTTGTGTAATGGATTGATCAAGCTCTAAGATCTCCATAAAGACACTATGTAGTCCTCTTCTTGGTCTCCAAAGTCTTAGAGTGTATCTTTCAAGTCACCCTTGTAAGTAAAAACAAGTTTTCACTTCCTTGTCCCTAATCGGGCAATGACAGTGCTCGCCTAGGACAAGGTCTTAAAATTGGCCATACTTCTTTCTAGGCCTCCACAAAATCTAATTAAATTTTACATAGGATCCTCTACCATGCCCCAATTGAACATGATGAATACATGGTAGGGTTTCATGGGGGAGCCATGTTTCTACACTAGACTATTTATAGGCCACTGAAATGGAAAAGACAAAAGATTTAATCTAAGACAAACAAAACACCTAAAAAACACACCAAATGATAAATAATAGAAGGAAAAAAATGGATTGAATCCTTATTTTCCAAGAAAAACTAATTACATTAGATGCTACTATTGTATCAAAAGCTCAGACTATGTCCACAAAACTAGTAACAGTGATTAAATTCTTCAAAACCAAAAAATTTTAAAAAAACTAACCTTAGGATTTTGGGCCTATTAGGGATTTATAGCCTCTAGATTCAAGGTCTAGGGTGTTAAGGACCCATAATGACCTAAAATATTGGTCGAACCTTTTCGAACAAAAGTTGTCATGACAACTTTTTAGCAATTTTTGTTAAATTGGTCATTTCTTCTCTCAACCCTCAAAAAGACTCAAACAAAGCTATAATAATCTATCTAAAACCATTTTTGGTCATTTTAGAAAAAAAATAAACATTTTAACCATATTTCCATAATTTTACTCATTTTAGCAACTTTAGGACCAAGCCAGGTCCTAAGGGTACCTTGACTCATTGTGATAGTCAATCTACCCAAACCCTAGGTTAACTCAAATCTCTACTCTCCTAACACACTTAGGTCATCTTGGAACCTTTTATTACCCTATGGTCTAGCTAGGACCATTACAAGCAAAAAATGGAAGAAGGACTCTCTAGCCTAGGTTCTAGGTGATCCTACACCATTCTCCCCTAAACAAAGAAATCAAGTCCCATTGGTCGCGACTGAGTCAAAACAAATGTCTAACCTCTACATCTCTATCTCTAAGACCCAACTATCCTTTGTATCTTCTTTACCTTGCCACTTGACAAGGTATTCTAATTAAGTTTCATGCCTATTCTTCTTGATGACCTGAGAGCTCAAGACCTTCTCAACTTGGAGGCTTAGAGTGATTGGTATCTGCATATTTTCTAAGTCTTTTGCAACTTTAGAATGTTCATTACCTCCAATAGGGATGGGTCCTTTATAAGGTAATAAATATTCTATGTTAAACACTAGTGAGATGCCCAATTCTATTAGCAAATCTACTTTGTAAGCATTGGATCCATACTTGACTAGGATGGCACAAGGGCCAATCCTTTTCATCTAAAGCTTGTGGGGGATCCCCTTCTACAATATGACCTTGTTCAAGTGTACCATGATAAGATATCTCACCTTGAATTGTATTTCTCTTCTCCTTTCATCTAGCTTTCTCTTGGTCTTAGTGGTACTATCCTTTAGAGTTTGTCTAACTTTATTATGGAATTCCTTCATGGAATGAGCAAAGCCCTTTGCATATCCACTCCTTTTTGCTATGTCTCCAAGTTCTCTCAATTCATGGATGCCTCTTGGGTATTCCCATAGAATATCTCAAATGGAATCTTTCCGATATTCCTATTGATGGTATCATTATAAATATACTCTACTTGTGCTATCACCTAGTCCCACGACTGACCATACTCTTTAGTTAGGTATCTTAGAAGGTTCCCAAGATCCTATTAACTACCTCAGTCTTCCCATCCATTTAGGGCTGGTATGAAGACCCAAAAGAAAAATTGGTGTCAAGCTTATGCCATAAGGTCTACCAAAAATGACTCATAAACTTAGAGTCCTTGTTAGATACTATGCTTAATCAAAATCCACTGATCCTTACTACTTCCCTAAAAAACAAATTGGCTATGTGGAAAGCATCATGAGTAGTCTTACATGGAAAAAAGTGAGCCATCTTGCTAAAAATATCCACAATCACATATATATTATCAAATCCATGCTTGGTCTTAGGAAATCCTACCACAAAGTCCATTCTAAGACATTCCCAAGGTCTATTGGGGATTGGAAGGGGTTGATACTACCTTGGATTGGATGAGGTACCCTTGGCCTTTTGGAAAACTATGCAAGTTTCTACATACCTTATTATGTCTTGATTCATCCTAGGCTAATAGTAAAATGTTTGAACCAACTCCAATGTCTTATGGAATAAAAAATGTCCACTCAATGACCCATTATGCTTTTCTTGGATGAGGTTCTCCTACGTGGAGCCTCTAGGCACACATAGTTTCCCTCTCCTAAACAAAAGACCTTCTTGGATAAGATAATCAACATATTCACTATGAAAAATATTTTGAAAGTCTTTGCATACCTTGTAAGCTTTTGAGAAGTCTTCATATTCTGGATACAAGTCTTTGAAACTTTCTATGCCTATGATTCTTAGCTGAATTTCTTGGACTGTCAAGAGTCTCTGACTTAAGGCATCTCCTACTTTATTTTTTTCCCCTTTCTTGTGCTTTATTGTGAAGGTATAAGCCTGAATATACTCAACCCACTTCATGTACTTATGGCTTAACTTATCTTGTGAGTTGAGAAAGCTTAAAGCTTGGTTGTCAGTATATAATACAAACTCTTTAGGAAGGAGGTAATGCCTCCACTTCCTTAGGGATTGGACCAAAGCATACAACTCCAAATCATATGAGGAGTACTTTTTGGACTCACTCAACTTTTCACTATGGAAGGCCACTAGTTTATTTTCTTGGCTTAGGATTGCTCCTATTGCAATGTTACTAGCATCATACTTGTGTGTGTGAATTTTGTACCTGTCTGTAGACACAACACTTCAGTAAAACATTAAAGGTTAGCAAAAATTGAAATTGTGCAAGAAATGAAAACTAAACTAACCAGGTGATTTACTGCCTTCTAATAGATGGGAGTATGTATTCTTAGATTGGACTGAGATCAGTGACCTTGACGACACCTAAATGAAGGATTTGAATGCAAGATAGCAATGAAGTAATAAATGCAAATTAATCTATATTTTTGAGTTTTCTATGCAATAATATGAGAAATCTAATATGAAATCTAATCTATATGAAAAACTAATATGCAATACAATTAATCTAATAATGATATGCTAAAATATGAATGATCTCACAAAGTTGTTGATTCACAAAGAGGCTTCAATTCTTCAGATACCAATTCGCCAACATAAGTTTGCAAAATTATGAGATGAATTATGAAGAGCTGAGTCTTGATTTTATAGAAATCCAGGGCTTTGGAGGTGCATGGAAAAAGCCATAAATCACTTAGTTGATTTTTGAGTTATCAAGGAATTAAAGATAGTTAACTCACAAATAATCATGCAAAAACAACTTTTTGATTTAAATCAGAAGTTGAGATCAGCTTTCAACTCAAAAGAGAGTTGAGTTTATTTTTAAAACAACTTGAATTGATTTTATGATTTAAAGTTTAACTATTTTTTGGATGTGCATAATTAATATGAATTAAATAAATAAATAAAGTGATTTATCCTCAACTTAACTACTTTTGAAAAATAAAACAATTAATTTATGGGTTAATGAATTATTAAATCAAACTTTTATTCAAAAACTATATTATTAAATCTGACAATTGACATTAATTAATTAAATAAAAATTTAATCAACTAGTCATAGGATATTTGATTTATTGTCAAAATGAAGTAATATAATTTAGGAATAAATATAATTAAATCCAATTAAATAATTAAGTGGTAGTATTAAATCTAATTAATTAAATATTTAGAATATTCAATTAATCAAACTTTAGGATAAATAGGATTTATCACCAAATAATCATTAAATCAAAGATAATTAGATAAATTAGGAATAAAGAATATTCTCCGATGTAGAATTTAAGATAATCAATTAAGATTCGATAATGTGCCAATGTGCCTTAGGTTAGGACTTTGATGTCGATTTCATTCGATGTGTCGATATAGGAGGTTAATGAACCTATAGCCCATTTTTGGGGTATTACATTTTGCCCCTCTTTGAATTACTGTGTGAAGCGTAGTGGTTCAAAGATAGTCTGTGTATGATGTTGAAATTGATGTTTGAAATTGAAATTGATATGAAGCAGAAACTTGATTGAAGTTGATATGAAGATAATAGGTCCTAAATGACCAAAGATAATGTTAACTATAACAACAATGAACCGATGATTGCGAAGAAGTGTCAAAATGCCTAATTCTGAACCTTATGATTGTGAAGAAGTGAGTGACCGATTCTAGACTTGATTGTCGATAAGAATCATATTGGTATCACATCTGAACCCTTCAGTTACGAAGAACCAAGGAAATAACACTAATGAACCGATGGTTACGAAAAATTGATACAGTCTACAAGATTAAGAGAATACCAGATTGATATGGATCTCGATGAATCTGATATGCCCCAAGTGATGATTGATTTTCCCCAAGCGATGAGGTTTTTTTGATGAATCAGCAACGAGACATGGTTGTTGTCTTGATTACTGAGGAAAGATATGATTTTAAATTTAAATTATAGACTTTGAATGATGTGTAATACCATGCCCCCTTCAGGATAAAATTTGAAATCTGACAAGAAAAGTCAGTGTTGATAGTTTAGAAGCATGTTAATTGATTTGAGAAGTGGTTAAACATGTTCAAGAATGCATTCTACATCATTTAGAGGTCCAAAAGACCAAGTTTGACTAGGTGAAACCATGAGTGGACCATAGTTGACCAAGTTGAAATTTTGATAGTTTGATGTAAGATAATCAGTTAAGTTGAATACTAGATTTTTGTGATGATGGAAGGTCAATTATGCAAGTAGTGAATAATATAAATGATCTTAGATTTTGATTTTGATCTCGAAAAAGGATTCTACTTGCTGTTTCATTTGAGGAACCTTCATGTGAGATTCAGCTCTTATGATATGTTTTTAGCATTTTTGAAGAATCGTTTAAGCATTTAAGTTTAATTCAATAATTTGTGAGATCATGCAAAGTGCAAAATGAAATGTAGAATGAAATGCAAAGCTAGGACCTAGGACCTAGTCACTAATCATGTGTTGGTCATTCTCACCTTTGAATTGTTAGGTAACTAGATAAATCAATACAATACCCACTAGTTAGGAAACCATAAACATATGAATATCGATTTGTATATGCAACAATCAATACAATTGTTGTCACTAAGGATTGCACCCTATTTTGCTAAGTCTTGAACCCAACAATCTTGTAAAACATGGGACTATTCTCAGGCTGTGGGTAACCTATCTGAGAATAGACCTTTGGATTAAGGGCCGGCTTGCCAAAAACTATTGTCACTAAGGATTGCACCCTGTTTTGCTAAGTCTTGAACCCAACAATCCTGTGAAACATGGGACTATTCTCAAGCTACGAGTAACCTATCTGAGAATAGACCTCTGGATTAAGGGCCAACTTCCCTTGGATCACTTGAAACTTATCTAAATTTTGAGGGAAAAGGGATAGAAAAATGCTTGAAAATAAACAGCTGCAACTTGAAATGAAAGGAAGGTGATCCACTGAATTTGAAGAGAAACCACAATTAAGAAAAAATTTTACTTCATCAGCAATTCAAATCTAACTCATGAATCAATCCTACTTTCTTAACCCTCAATGAAATAAGGTACTTAGTATCCAGAAAAGGAAGAAAAACTTCACAAATCTGACATTCTTGATTATACACAAATCACACCATTGAATTAAGACAAATCCTTGAATACCCACTTGAATCCAAAATGAAGATTAAGGATATAGAAACATCACAATAATCTTACATATGGCTTCAACAGCAAACCTGAGAATATAGGAGAACAAGAAGGATCAATTTTTATTGCTAAAAGAAATAGGTACAATTGTGTCTCTCAGAGCTACAACACTCATATCAGAGAGAAAAAGTGAAGAGCTAACCTCAATCACCAAAAGTGAGAGGTATAAAACTAAAACCAAAGAATCTGCATTCAAACTCCACTACCTCCTAAGAATAGAAAAGTCAAAACATGGACCTATGAGGCAACATCATGGTTTGAATGCCAGATTCCTAGATTCCTAGGGGCAAGGAAAGTGGGGGCCTAAAAATGAACAGTTAAAGATGACCATTACACCCACTAAGTCATGCCACTAATTGATAATCTGACAATGGTTTATAGAAATACCACTTGTCGATTATCTTATAATAAAAGATGGGCCATGAATTAACATTAAAAACTATCCACTATGACCTCAAATAGGTACAATTATATTTTTAAAGAAAGTCTTCAACCAAAAGGGAAGCACATTATTAAAAATAATAGCATTAGAAAAAACAAAAACATTCAAACCCTAGGAAAGACTATAGGCTACATACATGAAAAATGAAATATCAACAACCCACAAAATGGGAGGATATTCATATAACCAATAAACCGTACATAACCTAAAGTCTAGAGGTGTCAGCATATAACACTCAACCCTAAAAAAGGGAAGGAAGAAATAACATTATTGTCCAAACATAGCATGAAGATGAAGAGCTCACGGCATCACAGCTCCCAAATTTGGCACTTGGCAACCTTCCAAATTCACTCCAATCTTCTCGGCTTTGATTTAGAAACATCACTCCAGCCCTGGCAACATCCTCTTGAGGTAGGCATGTATGAACACATTTCATTTTTTATATGGAAATAGTGTCTCATCTTCTTTGCTGTAGACTTCATTGTATTAGGACATTTGACTGTTCTTTCATAACTTTGTTACTTGGGCATTTCTGTATATTGTGATGCACTGTTTGATAGCATTAGATATTTCATACTTTGAAACAATTGATGTGAGTACCAGATGCCCGATGAGCCATGAGCTAGGGCATGGTTTGTATTCACTGTTAATGCATTGTTTTATTATTTTATTGCCATTGTTATGCTATATTCTCAAGGGCACTGGTATTCATAGCCGAATGATAGCCCGTGGGAAAAGAATCTGCACCACTGCATTGATGAGAAATAAGGGTATCATATTCCGCATTTGTGTGTTGACTAGTTTTGCTACTAGCATGAAACTTCATGTTTCAACTCTATAGTGCCCATGAGTTAGGGCTCACTATTAGTTCTTTGGCATTGTGCCCTTTGCAGCATATCTCTGCATTTTCCATTTCATTGCATTGTGTCTTATTGGTGTCATGCTTTGTTAGTAAACTAAGGGCATCATCGTTGGTTTTGGCACCTATTTTTCATATAAATACCATTGCTTGCTTTTATCATTGGTGTTTTGATAGCACGGTTACTCTATTATTTCATTGGTATTTCATAGCCTATAGGTGGTTCATTTGGCATTGTGCCATGTTGCTCACTTGTGAATAACCCATCTTTGAATAATGGCATCATTAGCTGATGATCTCAGAATCTTTGAGGGCCTGTGAAAATCTAGGGTTTTGCATTTTGTTTTGTTTGAATGTACTGCGGCATTGAGCATCGAAGGAATGCTATGTATTCACTATTTCAAAGCTTGATGCCATGGGTGATCTAGGGCATGGGCTTGAGATTTGGCACTGATGCATTCCTCTCGGTCCTCTGCTTGGTATCATGGTGCTGTTGATGCTCAACAACTAAGGACTGCATGTTTTCTTTCTTGATCTCGGTTGCCATGCACCACAGTTTTATATATATGTCATTTTGTGAGCTCATGGCATTGCGTGCTTAACTTATGACTCAAGCTTACTGATTTATGACACCAGGCTTGGATTATGACATCGTGTCATTGATTTACTATTCCTTGATGGCCTGCGAGCTCATTCTTTTCATACATTGCCGATACATGCATATCGGAAGCTGAGGTGTTGACTCATTGTTTATTTTCCCCTTATGCATATATCACTGATTACCATGGCTTGCTCTATTTTTGAGGCATTCCCCATTACTCTACATTTGAATGAACCTCACTGTTGATGCCAGTCCCATGAGCTTTGGGCACCTAACTACATCACCATGAGAGCTGTATGTTTGAACATATTGTTGTATCTCAGAGGCACATACCTATTTGAACATTCAATGGCACATTTATATTATGGATTCGTACATTATTGACCTCAGATTGTTCATGCACCAATTCGTATAAATGATTGAGATATTGCATTCTTATGTCCATTTACCACCATATTTCATGGATCTTCATGTGCCCCAACATGTTTAAGGCCCATGTGGCATATATGCAGCTCCTTGTCATAATCATGTTTTATTCTATTCTAGAAGTATCAGCCATGTATTTTCTTGGAACCCATGCACTTGTTACTTGATGCTTACTGTAGATGCACCATATTGCTATGATGGTTGAGATATGTTGACTGGTACTTGGATCATTGTGTATACTTCTATCTTATATGAGGCACTGTGAAATGGTCTTAAACATGCTGTGATATCTTAATTTGTTGCACATTGATCATCATGCCTTGTTACTTGTTTATGGAGTATCAATGCCACTGTGAATGTTATGGTCATACCACTAATATATCCTGTATCACTGATATCTCTTTTCTTTGAGAGATTGACTAGTCATAATGATTAGAGCATGAAGTCCTACTATTGCATTGAATGATTTGTATTCTGAATGTTCAAATTCATTAGCAAAATAGGGCATTTCATTTGACTGCCTACTTGGTGCCTCTTGGTTCATCATATTATCATATTCATGTTACAACACATACTTTTCTGCTTTGCACCTTGATACCAATATTTGATTTATCATGTCATGCTGCTTGATTGATCTTCATTGATGCTGAATCATCTAGATGCTCCTCTTTTGCACAATGTGTGCTCTTGGCCCTTGATGGGATCATGATGGAGATCATGAGGTTTCCCTATCATGATCCACATCAAGGGCCCAGGTCATTCATGGAATTCATTATTGGATCAGCTTCCCTATATCTACACATGAAACAAACACGTTAGTGAAAACATGGTGCCTTTTTATTTTTGGAGCCTTGATGCACATGCCTTGAGAACAACCTTTGTTAGAGGTGCATGGCTGAGTGTATGTATGCATTTTGTGATATTGTGATACCATCCATTGCATAGATCCATTGGATCTAACCCAAATCCCCTCTTCTCTTCTTGCAGTTTCTGGATCTCTGGAGCTTCTGGACAGGACCAGATCCGGACTTCAATACCAAGCAATGTCTGGTACCCTAGTATTAGTTATTTCTTTATGGATATCTACACTCATCCATTCAATTCTGATAACAACTATGCTCACGACCTATGTGAGCTTAGATAGATGTTTTCTCTCTTTCAGTTCTTTCCCCTTTTGTATAGTATACATATATGCATGTGTATCAATAGATGCAGTTCATTTCTTTTACTTTCATGTAGTTTGCAATAAAATGAACAAAAAATTAAATCAGATCACCTAATAACACAAACTAGGTTATTGTAGCTCATCTAGTAATTAGGTCTCCAAACTTAAGAATGAGCAAAAAATATGACAACAACACCCACTGATTAGGCAACCATGGACATATGAATATTGATTTTGTTTTTGGAATGTCAGATTAGATATAAGCATCAAAGCATAAATGCTGGGATGACCTGAATATCATGTCCATTTTGATATAGCAATTTGTATAAGCATCAAAACATAAATGTCATGATGACCAGAATACACCTTGTGTACAAACACATCAAACAGTCAAGAGATCATTCTAAATCCAATGTGAATTACTTGTAGTGACCCTTTATTGTTCACATCCTTAGGTAAGATTGCATTTCACAATAGGAGAAAGAAATCACTCAAAAAAGACAATAGTTAGATCAAACTTCCTTGAATTTTTTGGGTATCAATGGTCGAGGTATGCATAGCCATCCAATTCGAGATAGAGGCTCTTATAGTCAGACACCATTTTAATCCAAAATTTCCAAAGTTGTTATATTTTCACATACAAGAAAAAAAAAAGAAAAGATTATGCCCCCAAGCATCACTCTCTAAATCTTGTAAAGGACATCATCAAAGAGCTTGTGGAAACACAATATACAAAAATCTCAATGCGAATCAGTAAGCATACAAGCAGATAAAAGCATGTAAAGCATAGATTGTTTTTAGTTTGTCTTTGATTGCGTTGTTGTAGATGCAAAATCCTTTCTGGAGATGAGACCGACTAACTGACTCAAATAAAGATTCAAAGAACCTTGACTGGATATGACTCGTCTAAGATACATTGGAGGCCATAAGATATGACATTGATTGCCCCCAAGTTTTAACATTGATAGGATATCAACGCTTGAGCTGATTGGTGTACATACTGACTTATTGAAAATAGGAATCCAGAAACAAACCGGGAGATATGTACAAACTAAAGCAAGATTGAAAGCTGGGAAAGACCAAGATTGCGCTGATAGATGGAGCATTTTGAAACAAGTGGCACCTGTTTGTTGGGTTTTCAAAAACTTGGTAGAGATTATATTTTTGCTACCAAGGCGCCTATTTCTAGGTTTTCACCAAGGCACTTTTTTTCTTTTTCTTATTTTTTTTTGTATTTTTTTCAATTTTTCAATTTTTTTGTACTTTGATATTTTTTCCTTTTTTTGTGAATCATCAAAGCACCTATTGCTAGGTTTTCACCAAAATATTCATTTTTTTTAGGACTTTTTTTAATTTTTAATATTTTTTCAAGACATTTTACCATAGACTGAATGCCTTAGGCATAGAATTTCTTCAGATGGAGAATGTTGATTGGTTCTCAGAGCTGTTCTCCTTTAGTCATTGGGAGTTGGTAGGCACCAGAGCCAAAAGTAGCAATGATTACAAAGGGACCCAACCATTTGGGTTCAAACTTCCCCTTGTGTTCCCGATGTGATTGATTTTTAGGATTTTCTCTCAAGACTAGATCACCAACCTGAAATTCTCTGTGTCTGACTTTCTTGTTGTAACCTCTAGACATTCTCTTTTGATATACTCTGAGATGATCATACACTGCTTGTCTATGCTCATCTAGTAGTTCAAGTTCTTGCAACCTAGATACTCTGTAGTCATCATTAGTCACTAGACCATGCATTCTGATTCTTAGTGATGGGATTTCAACCTTAATAGGTAGTACCGCTTCAGACCCATAAACTAAAGCAAATGGTGTAGCCCCAATGGGCATTCTGATACTTGTTTTGTAGGCCCAAAGAGTTGGATTGATCATGAGATGCCAGTCTCTTCCTATTTTATTAACTGTACGATGCAAGATTTTCAATAGATTCTTGTTAGAAGCCTCTGCTTGTCCATTCCCTTGAGGATAGTAGATAGATGACCAATGTTGTGTAATTTTGAATTTGGCACATAAATCATCTAGATCTTTTTTCTTAAATTTTCCACCATTATCTATGATTATGGAATGAGGTATCCCATACTTGCATATGATATAGTTCAATATGAACATAGATATTTTCTTTCTTGTTGCTTGTGTCAAAAGGACCGCTTCTACCCATTTTATAAAATAATCTATAGTTGTGATTATATGGGGTATGTCCATTAGAATAATGAGGATGTATAGATCCTATAAGATCAAAGGCCCATTGATGAAAATGCCATTGTGTAGTAAATGGAATTAGATCTCTCCCTGGAGCATGAATGAAGTTTCCATGCACTTGGCATTTTTGACAGTTCTTAGCAAACTTGATAGACTCTTTCTCCATTTCAGGCCAATAGTAACCAGCCCTAATAAGTTTTTGAGCTAGTGTTAAACCATTTGAGTGTGACCCACAAATGCCATCATGGACTTCCTCTAATGCACATTGAGACTCTTTCCATTCTAAACATCTAAGTAGCATACCAACTAGATCTTGTTTGTATAGATTGTGACCAATGATGACATATCAGGATGCATTATAGATAAGGTATCTCTTCTCATGGTAGTTGAAGGTATTGGGAATGATTTGGTCTTGGAGATAGGAAAATAGGTTTTTGTATCTGGATGAATCATGACCAACAACAGTGCAGATCATGCAAGTTTTGGGGGAATCATATGCAGGATAAGATAGTGCTTCCACTGGGAACTCATAGCGTAGCTCATGTTCAAGCTACTATAATAGAGTAGATAGCGTTGCCATTGCATCAACAGCCTTATTCTCTGTTCTAGGAATTTGCTCAAATGTGATAGATAGGAAATACTTCTTTAGATCATCTACCATTCTCTTGTAAGGAATGAGTTTTTCATCTTTAGTTTGGTACACATCATTGACTTGATGGATAACAAGTTGTGAGTCTCTGTGAATGTGTAATTCTGCTACTCGCCACTCAATTGCTATTTTCATACCATTCAAAAGGGCTTCATATTCTACAATATTATTTGTACAAGGGAACTTTAATCTGAATGCTTTTGGGATTGAGTATCCTTGAGAAGGTAGGGTAGTTGGCTTTCCATCACCTACTATGTCTTTATATTGTTCTAACAACCCTTGAAATTCTTTGGGTATTTATTGCTTCTTGACTTCTTCCTCCTCTTTGGGCTTCAACACTAAGGTATACCCCATTCCTTCACCTTCCTTCAAGGTGTTTAGGAATTATTTCTCCCCTACAAAAAGCATAGTAGGACCCACTGGTTTCACTTCTACATCTTCTAGAAGGGACTGAATCTTAAAGGTAACTCCATCTTTTTTGAATGAATAGGAGTTCTTGGCTCCATCATGGATTGCTTGCCTATCAAATTGCCATGATCTTCCTAGTAAGAGATGGAAAGCATCCATAGGTAAAACATCACATAGAACTCTATCCTTTTACCTTCCAATGGTGAAGTCTACCCAAGATTTCTCATTTACCAAGATATGTTTACCCTTATTTAACCATGTGAATCTATAGGAGTTTGTATGAGGAATCCTTGGAAGGTTTAGTTTGCTAACTGCTTCATTGGAGACTATGTTGTCAGTGGACCTAGAGTCTATAATACTCTTGAACACTTTGCCCAATATTTTAAATTTTATCCTAAATAAAGACCTTCTTTGACTAGGTTCCTCTTTTATTGGCTCCTTGATCAATGTCCTCCTTATCATGAGGTTATCCCCTACTTCTGAATCTAGGGATACTTCTACAGGTTTGCTACTTGAAGACTCCTCTTGAAGATAGTTCACTCTCTTTTCTCGACCTTGTGAAGTGGATCCTTTCTCAAGGATCCTATATGCTAGGTGTCCATAGTGGTGGCAATGGTAGAATTTAATAGAAGAGAAGTAAGACCCTCTCCATTGGCCTCCTAACCTTCCTCTAAAGTTATTGAAGTTATTGTTGGATCCTCTACCTCTGCTATTGTAGCCTCCTCTATTGCTAGAGACTTCTCCTTGTTTTTTAGTGAGTTTGGTCTCACCTTGGACCCTTGAGTCCAAGTTTCTTCCTCCATAGCTACTTCTATGGTCCCTATTGTCTCTACCTCTACCTCTACCTTGACTACTTGAGTCATGTCTATTTTTAAGCTTCTCCTCAACCTTGAGTGCCAACTGATAGCACTAATGAACTGTTTTGGGGCTTAACAAGCTTAATTATTCTTGGATGTTCCATTTAAGACCATTGAGGTATCTAGCCACCTTTAGGCTCTCCTCTTCCACCAAATGTGATCTAAGGCATATTTTTTGAAATTCCTCAGTGTAGACACTAACTTCTAGGTCCTTTTGTTTCCAATTTTGTCTCTTTTTATAAAATTGCACTTCATAGTCATATGGTAGGTATGCTTCCCTAATCTTGTCCACCATACCTTTCCATTTTTTTATGGGGTTCTTTCCTTCCTTTTCCCCTTCATCCGACACAAACTTCCACCAAGTAAGAGTAACCATTCCCATCCTTGATTTTTCTACCCTAACTCTCTGAGCTTCACTAATGCCCTAATATTTAAAGTGGTTTTCCATCCCCTCAATCCAGTCCATAACAAAATAAGCTTCCATCTTTCCACTAAAAAGTGTTATTCTTTCTAGTGATTTTCCACTCATAGCTTTGAGTGCCCTCAAGAAAGGTTCTTCAATTAATAAAGGGTCTAGCTCAAGGATCTTATCTTCCTCTGCCACCTCTTTACCCTTTCCTTCATCTTCTTTTAGCTTCTCACTCATCAATTCAAATTTTTCTTCTACCTCTCCTAGCTTGTATATAAGAGCTTCCATTTCCTCCTAGAGAAACCTATTCTTCTCCTTCTATTCTATCATTTCCCTAGCCAATTTAGCATTGGTCACCATGGTTGACTCACCCACTGAATCTAACATAAAATTCTTCCCAAACCTTGATTTTCTCTAATACCAATATGATGTGATCACTCAAGGAGTCTAGTTACTTGGTTAGGATCACTAAGATTACTAACCCTCCAATCCCCAAAAATCTTGATCAGGGTCCTCACAAGTCTTCTCCTTTTTCTCTTAATGACTCTCTCAAGGTCCTTCACTCCTTCAATTCACACTTCAACTCCTAAGTAATCCACCATTGATTGAAGGTTCTATTCTCTTCATTTCCTATACTCATGAAAAATGCTCATTACATCCTTATCAAGGTGATTACTCTTGAAGGGGTGTGGAGGTAGTCTAATTGTGAGTTTGTTTCACTTCTTGATCCATTTGGGCCCTAGAGCCCCAATTAGGCCTCCTAGTCCAAGTTTTAAGGAATTTATTCAAAAAATTCCCAAAGGTCCCTCCAAACTAGTTTTGGATTCTTGGTACTTATGGCATATTCTCAAGGATTTTGTGGGTCTTGGGGTCTCAAGTATCCATACATATCCCTAAGACAAAATGGAGAATTTTACAAGGGTTTCAAAGGCTTCTAGGTGCCCACTTCTCAAGGTAAGTTTAGGATTATGTAATGGATTTATAAATCTCTAAGATATAAATCAATACAATTTTTTGTAATCTTATTAGTCTCAAAAGTATTAGAGTGTAGCTTTCAAGTCACCCCTGCAAGTAAAAACAAGTTTTCACTTCCAAGTCCCTAGTCGGGCAATGACAGTGCTCGCCTAGGGTAAGGTCTTAAAATTGGCCATACTTATTTCTAGGCCTCCAAAAAAGATATTTAAACTATAAATATGTGTCTCTACCATTCAAAAATTGGTCATGATGAACACATGGTAGGCTTTCATGGGGGAGCCATGTTTCTACACTAGACTATTTATAGGCCAGTGAACTGACATAGACAAAAGATTTAATGTAAGACAAAAAACAACACCTACAAAATAAACCAAATGATACATAATTGAAGGGAAAAAAAAATAATGGATTGAATCATTCTTTTCCAAGAAAAACTAATTACATTAGATACTACTATTGCATTGAAATCTCAGATTGTGTCCACAAAACTAGTAACAATGATTAAATTCTTCAAAACTAGAAATTGTAAAAAATGCTAACAATGGGATTTGGGCCTATTAGGGATTATATAGCCTCTATATTTGAGTTATAGGGTGTTTAGGACCCATAATGACCTAAAATCTTGGTTAGTCCTTTTAGGACAAAAGTTGTCATGCAACTTTTGCAAAGTTACAAAAGATTTCATGACAACTTTTTAGCAACTTTTGCTAAATTGCTCATTTCTTCTCTCAAACCTCAAAAAGACTCAAAAAAAGCCATAATAACCTATCTAAAACCATTTTGGTTCATTTTAGACCAAAACTAAATATTTTAATCATATTTCCATAGTTGTACCCATTTTAGCAACTTTACGACAAAGCTAGGTCCTAAGGGTAACTTGACTCATTGACCTAGTCAATCTACGCAAACCATAGGTTAACTCAAACCTCTACTCTCCTAAAAAAATTAGGTCCTCTTGGAACCTTTTATTACCCTTTGGTTTGGCTAGGACTAGTACACGCCAAAAATGGAAGAAGGACTCTATAGCCTAGGTCCTAGGTGCTCCTGCACCATACAAGGCAAGAGTTGAGAAGGAGACTGGAAGATAGTTGAAGTGTTTGAGATTTGATAGAGGAGGTGAGTTTACATCTAATGAGTTTACACTTTTCTACAATGAAAATTGTATAAGGAGACAAATGTTTGCACCAAGGACACTATAACAAAATGGTATAGAAGAGAGAAGAAACAAATCCATTATTTATTGTGCTAGAACACTAATGATTGAAAAGAGTGTGTCTCAAAATTTTGGAGAGAAGGATTCAATACTACAACTCATACACTTAACCTAGTACAATTGAAGAAAGGTACAAATAAGACTCCATATGAGATCTAGTATGGTCACAAACCAAATGTAAATTATTTCAAAGTATTTGGAAGTAGATGTTACATTCTAAAGGATGCTATAAATGGAAAGTTTGATCTTAAAGGTGATGAAGGAATATTATTAGGATATTCTACAAAGAGAAAGGCTTACAAGTGCTTAAAAAATTATACTAACAAAATTGTAGAAAGTACAAGTTTAAGGATTGATGAATTTGCAGAGAAAAATGATGAAGAAATAAAAAAGGAACCTGAGGACTATAAAAGATTTGTACATGTTCAACCTGATGTTCCTAACACCTTACCGATAGTACAAACCAAGGAGGAAGATGAACAGAGAGCCACCACTGAATGTTGAAAATGAAGAATTGTCATAGTCTACCAAGCCTATTTTAGAAAAGTATGTGAGAAGACACCATTCAATGAGAAAAATTATTGGAGACAAGAATGTTGGAATTATGCCAAGAAGTAAGTTGAGAGATAACACATGTTTGGTTTCTACATTTGAGCCAAGAAAGTAAATGATGCTTTGGATAATTAAGATTGGGTTAAAGCTATGAAAGAAGAAGTAGAACAAATTGAAAAGAACACATGGAATTTGGTACCGAGACCTAAAGATAAAAATGTTATTGGTACTAAGTTTATTTTTAGAAATATAATGAATGAATATGGAGGTGTAATAAAAAAAAGAAAGATTGGTTTGCAAAGGGTATGCACAAGAAGAAGAAATTGATTACGGTGAGACTTTTTCACCTATTTCTAGATTAGGAGTTAGGATTCTAATAGCATATGCAACTTATAAAATATTTTAAGTTTATCAAATAGATGTTAAGTCTTCATTTCTTAATGGTATTCTTGAAGAAGAAGTTTATGTTGAAAAACCAAAAGGATTTGTTGAGTACACTAACAAGGACATGGTATGAAAACTACACAAGGCATTATATGGTTTAAAACAAGCACCCCAAGCATGGTATGAAAGGTTACATTCATATTTAATCAAGATTGGATTTGAAAGAACAAGTTAGAACAACAATTTGTATTTGAAATGTGATAGTAATGATAATATTTTGCTTGCTAAAATATTTGTTGATGACATTATTTTTGGGGGAAATAACACATTATGTAAATCTTCTATTGAGGAGATGAGAAAAGAATTTGAGATGTCGATGATAGGAGAGATAAAATTCTTTATTGGACTATAGATTCAACAAGTTAGAGATGGGATCTACATCACACAATCAAAGTACACCAATGAGATCCTAAAGACATTTGGTATGGAAGATTCAAAATCGGTTGGAACACCGATGATGAGTAGTTTCAAATTGTCAAAGCAAGATGACATAAAGGAAGTGGATGAAACACTCTACTGATCAATGATAGGTAAGCTACAATATGTTGTACATAGAAGACCTGATATTTCTCATGTAATTGGTATTGTTGCAAGATGTTTTGTTGATCTAAAGGAAACACACATGTCTACAATCAAAAGAATATTTAGATATCTGAAAGGGACTGAAGATTTTGGTCTACAATACATGAAAGGAGGAGATTTTGATCTAAAGGTTTACACTAATGCTGATTGGGATGGAAACATTGATGATAGGAAAAGTAAAAGTGGAGGAGATTTCCTTTTGGGAAAAATATTAGTGACGTGTCTGAGTAAGAAATTTTTTTTTATATCATAATCTACCATCGAGGAAGAGTATGTAATAGAAACTATGAATTGTCCAAACATTGTATGGATCAAAAAACCACTTGAAGGTATGCAAGAGGAGATCACCAATACAGTTACTATTTACTATGATAGTACAAGTTCTTTCAACATATCAAAGAATTTGGTGATGCATTCCAAGACCAAGAACATTTATATCAAGTATCATTACTTGAGAGAACAAGTTCAAGACAAGCATGCGATATTAGAGTATGTGAATTCAAAGGAGTAGATAGAAGATATATTTACCAAGCCACTACCGGAAGATGATTTTGAGTATCTTAGAGGTAAATTGGGGGTTCTTAACCTATCCAATATTCACTAAGGCAAGATGCATGCTGAATCAATTCAAGGATTCACTATAACATTTATTTTGTGAGCTGATGCTAGTGTTCACTATTTAGGTGATGTTTGAAGTTGTGAAAAATGGTTATGTATGCAATGAGATATCAATACATGCTAGGTATGATCCACTACATGAACAAATTTTCAAGAGTATGTGTCTTTGACATTGTTATCAAAGAGGGAGATTATGCAATTGATTTTAGAGGGAGAATGAGTGATTGATGATTACAAGGAGAATAAGTTGACAAACAGAAAGAAGATAGAAGATGGAAAGAAAGGATAAGTAGTTAAGAGAGAGAATCATCAAAGAAAGAAGATAAAGTTCAGAGGGAGAAGAAGACAAAATACAGTGACCAAGAAGATTGAAAATCAAAGAGCTACAATTGCCAAGTGTTTCCATCATCAATTGATAGTGTTTCCATCAATGCCAAAGAGGGAGATTATTAACTGATGGAAATGATGATAAAGATTGATCAAGATTAGAGGTATACAAGATTGTAGAAGGATTCAATCAGTTATTATTTTTTCATTCATGTAAAGAAATTGATTTATGGTTTATATTGATTTTCCATATAATTCAGAGTATGATATAAGCTGAGTGAGTTAAGGAAAAAGAGGAAGTGAAAAGTTGTGAAGTTGAAGAGCTTAATTGGGAAGCTAATATAGATTGGACAATGATAAGTTTATATTGATTTAGTTTTTTTCTACTAAACATTTGATTATATCAAGTTGGTAAAAAAAATAGTTTGGTTATCAAGTAGGAAGAGTTATTTGTTAAAATAAAAATTATTCAGTAGAGAGAAAGGAACTCAAGAAATCAAGTGCATGGATTTAGTTACCGAGTGGAGTGAACATACTTTCAGTTGAAGTAAAATAAGTTAGGCATAGAGAAAGGAAAAAAATTAAATACAAGGATAAAAATGATATTTAATATTGAGCCACAGTGATCTGGAAGATTCTAAGGATGAGGAAGAGTTAGTTGAAGAGATCTATGATTGGGAAAATTCAAGGTGATGATCTACGGTAAGATCTAAGTGAAAAAAAGTGAAGGTACAACCTCCAAGAAATGTTCAAGTTCTGAGGTGATGATAAAATGTTTTACCGAGCTCTAGATTTATTGAATCATTTTATGAGGATGATTTGACGGTTGAGAATAAAGAGATGAAAGATAATAAAGGAGATTGAGAGGTAAAATAGAGTCTATATAAAGGATGAAATTTAATGGAAAACACGTTGGCAAGTTTAAGGGTGGAAGTGTAACTGAGTGATGCAGTGAAGAAGAAAAAGGTTGAAATCTGAGTTTGTAAGAAGCGATTGTAGAAGTGTTGGGGCTAGTTAGTTGTGATGGAAGAAGTGAAGATAAAGAGTTCATAAGCGATCTAACTAAGAAAGAGGTAGTTGTAGATTTATAGATTAATTTTTATATTGTTTCTTATTAACATTTGTAATAGAAAAATCTCTTAACTGAGTGGACTTAATAGTCTTATTATAAAATGTTGAGAGAGGCGACATTCTAGAAGAGTTTTAAAGACCTTTAACCAAGACACTCCTAATAGGGTGAAGATCCTAACATATCAAAGGAAAATCCTCTAACAGGGTCACATATAACAATGTGCAATGTAATCTTTAACAAGATTGGCTTTAACCGAGCATACTTTAGAAGAGTATTTCTTTGGTGGGTGAAAATTCCCACAGTGGTTTTTACTAAATTTGATTTCCACGTTAAATACTGGTGTTATATGTGTTGAATGTTTATTGTGAATGTTATTGTTGATTGATAAGTTAATTTACTGTTATTGGTTAATACTGAAGTTTGTCTAACTGAGTGTTTACCAAGTTGAATCAAAGAAAGTTTTAAGGTTTAAAGAATCACTGATTACTAATTCACCCCCCTCTCAGTAATCCAACACTATCAAGGCATGAGATATATAGCTCACTCTCAATATGTTGGTATCCCTCCTAAATGCCACATTCCCCCATATAAACCCAAGCATAAACATTCCTCATCACCTCCTCCTTCCATTTTGGGTCCTTACATCCCAAAGTAAATATATGTGTCCCTTCAATCCATCTTAGGACCATATATTCCTCCATCCACTAGTTCATAATCAACTTACCCTTTCCCACGTGCAAATCAAGAAAGACACACATCTTTGAGATCCATCCACCCATTAAAAATACCTCCATACAATTCCTATCCACTCATGAGTACTAGTCCCTTTCCAATAAATTTGGATGCCAAGCATAAAATCTATGAGTCGAGAAATCCACATGCAATCAAGCATCAACATGTAAAAAAAAGAAAAATATGATCCAAAACAAAAAAGAAATGCATTAATGTCACTCACAGTGGCCTACATAGATTCAAACCTATGACTAAGCTCTGATACCACTTAATAAATTCATCTTCTACATCATAAATTGGTACATCAAGAACATAGTCAACCAAGAACACCTATATTGACATCAATGACAACATAACTGAAAAAATACATCATCAAGATATCAACATACTTACTCATCTCATCTACATCATTTATATCAAGAATCTCCCCCTTTGGCATTAATTGAAACATACCAATTAATACCAAACATGTTCTTGAACCACAAAACCTTGTCTTCATCTTCATCTGATGGAAACATACCAACAAATATGAATATCTTTTTTCTAAGTAGTCTTTGTAGTCTCATCGACTTCTCTTCACCTAATTATCTTTTCTTCATAATTCATCTCCACTTTTGCTATTATGATATTATCCCCTTTACTTGTTAATAATCCTCTTAGTACTTTTGCTCCTTTGATAGCAATGCCAAAGGTGCTATAGTTATCAAAACTTCATCTATCTGGCTGCTCCTCCTAAGGAGTAGTTCCCTTTACATCAATCCACTGAAAAATAAAATATTAATACCTACTAGATTGATGAAACATTTATATCTTAATTCTTCTTAGGTAGGGGTATAACCCCCAACTTACCCCTAAGGTTGATGCAAGAGCATCTCGGGTCCTTGGCAGTCCTATGTCACCAAAAATAATTTGGAGTTTGTCTGTGTTGCTCAGTTCCTACTTTGAAAGAGTTGGTTGGTAGTTGGTCAGTTTCCTTTGGTTACCAAGTGTGGTCGGTTATCTTCTAGGTGATTGGTTATTTCACTGGCACTTGACATTGCCTTTCTACTGCTCAGTCATCTTGATTACTGATGGGTCTAGTTTTATTTCCTGTTGTGGCCGACTTGTGCATTTATATTGGATCATGAATTTAATGTTGGAATCCATCATTGGGAAGCATGTGGTCCTAGATTTGACCATTACTTCCATTAATTGTGGATCTAAAGGATGACTCAGTTCGGTAGCTTCTTGTATAAATGTAGTTGTTTAGTTGTAGTTTGAGGGGGCAATTTTGATAGAAGATAGTAGACATTAGATTGGAGATTTGTAATAGATCCTCACATGTTTGAGGACTTTTGTAATTCATTGTAATATTTGGATGTAACCGGGAAGGCCTTACATCCCGACATGTATGGTTCAATTGATGATAATATATGAAAGTATCTACATTCTCTCTCTCACTCTTGTGTTTTTTTTCTTCTGCATGTGTTGAGAAGGCTTGGATCATTAGGGTGTGCCATTGTTTGGCCCCTCTTGCTCCCTACCTTGCGTCAAGTGGTATCAAAGAGAGCTGAGATCTTGATCTAGTTCCGTGGATCTAGGTTTATAGGTTCCTCTTGAAGCACTAGTTGAATTATTGTGGGTATTAGATTGTGATCTGACCTGCAATTGTAGAGGGTTGTCAAGATGGTTCATGGGAGGCAAGATGTAGATCCAGGATTAGCAGATATGCTAAGGTAGATTGCTGCTAGGTTAGAAGCAGTAGAAACAACCTAGAGAAGAGGCAGACATCTTGAAGATGTTAGTGATGATGAAATTGAAGAATAGGCAAATGCAAAACCTACACCTATTATGGATCAAGATGAAGAAATATTTTTGAAGGCTTTGACAAGTCTGAAGTCAACACCATATTTCAATCCTCTTGAGTATGGTGGAAAGCTGGATTCTGATGAATTGGTGGACTGGATCACTGAGATGGAAAATTATTTTGAATATGAAAATATCCCTGAGGATAAGAAGGTAAATATTGCAAGCACAAAGTTGAAAAGTCATGCATCCTTATGGTGGGAACATCTACAATTGGATTGGAAGAGGAAAGGAAAAGAAAAAATCAAGGTATGGAGTAAAATGGTGAATAAGTTGAAAGGAAAGTTCTTACCCTGTGATTATCAGATTAACCTAGTTCGGAGAATGCAAAGTTTGAGATAGAAAGATAGCTCCGTAAAGGAGTATACTAAGGAATTTTATAGATTGGATATCAGATCTGGACATGATGAAGATGATGTGGAAAGAATCGGCAGATACCTAAATGGTTTGAGAGTTTCCATCCAAGAGGAAATTAGCATGGTCAAGTTGAAGAAGATTGAAGAGGCTTATCAATTTTCTTTGAAGGCCAAGGAGAAACTAAACAAGGGACATGAGCAAAGATAGAGAGGTCAAGGTGGTAGATTCTTGAGAGGAAGAGGTAGATCTAATGGTGAAAATGGTAAATCTGAACCTAAAAAGACAAATCTGGACAAAGGCAAGACTGAGTGGAAAGGTGAAAGTTCTAGAGGTAGAGGCAGTAACTACCAAGGTGGATACGACAAAGGAAGTTTCCAAGGAGCTTGTTATAATTGTGGAGAAGAAGGAAATAGATCTTTTGAATGTACAAAAGCTAGTAAGAAGGCTGGTAGCAGTAGGAATGCTTTGGTGCAAGAAGAGTCACTGAATGAACCTAAGAAAGACAATAACTTGATGGTAAGAAGAGCATTGTGGAATGAAAGCAAGATGGAAGATCCAGTAAGGAAAAGTTTGTTCAAGACCAGATGTAGATTTTCTAATAACATTTGGAAGGTAATCATTGACAGTAGTAGCTCAGAGAACCTAGCATCTGAAGAGATGGTCACAAAATTGTAGTTGGAAAGGTTGGTACATCCGAAAACCTATCAAATTTCATGGATCAAAGATGAGCATACACTCTTGGTAAGTGAACAATGTTATGTGAATTTGAAGATTGGAAAATACTATGATAAGGTGTTGTGTGATATCATGCCTATGGATTGTTGTCATATTTTGTTGGGTAGACCTTGGCAATATGATAGACATGCTATATATGATGGGAGATTGCATAAGTATACTATTGTGGCTGATGGAAAGAAAAAAATCTTGTTACCATTGATGGAAGAACCTATTAGTAATGTTTGCACATCTATGAAAGTTTGTTTGATGGAAGGAAGAAAGTTTGTTAACTCTTTGAAGAGAAATGATGTATGTTTTGCTGAGTAAGAAAACATAGGATAGTGTCCCTGAGGAGATTGGTAAGTTTCTCACTGAGTATAGTGATATTATTTATGATAATGTACCTGATGGTTTTCCACTGAAAAGAAGCATTGATCATTGTATGGATCTAATCCCTGGAGCTAGTTTACCAAATAAGGCACCTCATCGGTTGACACCTACCAAGAATTAAGAATTGAACCGACAGATTCAAGAGTTGCTGGAGAAAGGTTTGATTAGAGAAAGTTTGAGCCCTTGTGTAGTATTTTCTATATTGGCACCGAAGAAGAATGGAGAATGGAGAATGTCTACTGACTCCAAAGAAATCAATAAGATCATAGTGAAGTATAGGTTTCCTATACCAAGGATGGATGATATAATGGACAGTTTGACTAGAGCAAAATATTTCACAAAGATTGATTTGAAGAGTGGGTATCATCAGATCAGAATCAGAGAAGGTGATGAATGGAAGACTGCTTTCAAGACAAAAGAAGGTTTGTATGAGTGGTTGGTTATGCCTTTTGGTTTAACTAATGCATTGAGTACTTTTATGAGGTTGATGAATGAAGTTTTGAACAAATTCTTGGGTAAATTTTTGATTGTGTATCTTGATGATATTCTGATATTTAGTAAGATCAGAGAAGAACATTTGTTGCATGTTAGAAAAGTTTTGCAGAGATTGGAAGAGGAAAAGTTGTTGATAAATCTAAAAAGTGTTCATTCATGAAAGAATAGATTGTGTATTTGGGATTTTTTATTTTGATTGATGGTTTGAAGATGGATCCTGAAAAGGTTGAAGCTATTTTGAATTGGCCTACACCTATGAATGCTAGTGAGGTAAGATCATTTCATGGTTTGGCAAGTTTTTACCAAAAGTTCATAAACAATTTCAGTTCAATTTGTAATTCTATGACTGATACCATGAGAGAAGACAAAAGAGAATTCAAGTGGACACATGGAGCTGATAGAAGTTTTGAGACTCTAAAGCAGAAGGTTGTTGAATTACCTATTTTGGCATTACCTGATTTTAGTAAAGTATTTCAAGTAGAATGTGATGAAAGTGGAAGTGCAATTAGAGCTGTGTTGAGTCAAGAAGGTAAACCTGTTGCTTTCTTTAGTGAAAATTTGAATGATGCTAGAAGAAAATATTTTGTGTATGATCAAGAATTCTATGCTATTGTTCAAGCACTGAAGAAATGGAGACATTATTTGATACTAAGTGAATTTGTGTTGTATACTGATCATAAGGCTTTACAATATTTGGGTAGGCAGAATAAGTTGAATCAAAGACATATGAAATGGGTTGAGTATTTACAAAGTTATACATTTGTGATAAAGCATAAGAGTGGAGTTACTAATTGAGTTGTTGATGCATTGAGTAGAAGATCTTTGATGACTAAGATGAAAATTGAAGTTCTTGGTTTTGGTGAGATGAAAGGTTTGTATGAAAATGACCCTAATTTTTTTGAGCCATGGAGAAAGTGCAGAGCACTTATTAAAGATCAACAAGATACTAAATGGGATGAATATTTTATTTAGTAAGGTATGTTATTCAAAGGTATTCATCTGTGTATACCGAGAGGAGCAATGAGAACTAACTTGATAAAAGAGAAACATAGTAGTGGTGTGGCTGGACATTTTGGTATTGATAAAACATAGAATTTTCTTAAGGAGAAGTACTATTGGCCGTAGTTGTATAAAGATGTTAAAAAATTTGTGAAAAGTTGTGGAATTTTTCAAGTTGCAAAAGGAGTAAGTTAGAATACTAGATTGTATACACTGATTGTTGTTCCTGAGAAAGCTTGGATTGACATCAGTATGGACTTTGTTCTTGGCTTACCGAAGATAGTAAGAGGTAATGATTCAATTTTTGTTGTTGTGGATAGATTTTCTAAGATGGCACATTTTATACCATGTAGAAAGACATCAGATGTAGTACATGTAGCAAATCTTTTCTTTAAGGAAATTGCCAGATTGCATGGATTATTGAGGAGTATTATCTCTGACCGAGACAGTAAATTGGTTGGATATTTTTGGAAAACACTTTGGAAGAAATTTGGCACTGAGTTGAAATATAGTTCTACATTTCACCCACAAACCAATGGATAGATTGAAGTTGTTAACAGAAGTTTGGGAAATCCGTTGAGATGTTTAGTTGGAGACACACCGAGTAATTGGGATTCTATGTTGGCACAAGTAGAGATTGCATACAATAATTCAATGAATAGGAGTATTGGAAAGATACCATTTGAGATCATGAATGGCACATAGTCGAGAGGAATATTTGATTTGAGAGACATTGCTGATGAGAATAAGAAAAGTGCTGAAGGAGTAAAGTTTGCTGAGTACATGAAAACATTGCATAAAGATGTGAAGCTAGAGCTGGAAGACACTAATCAGAAATACAAAGAAAGAGCTAATAGATCAAGGAGACATAAGACTTTTGATGTTGGTGATGAAGTGATGGTTCATTTGAAGAAAGGTTGATTTCCTGTTAGAACATATGGGAAGCTGAAAATGAAGAAGTTTGGACCTTGCAAGATTCTAAAGAAATTTGACAATGGAAATGAATATGAGATTGAGTTACCTGATTACATGGACATATCACCTATTTTCAACACTGCTGATTTGTATGAGTATCATGAACCTAATGAAGAAGTGACAGTAGCAACAAAATATCCTAAGAAGCAGAATGATGAAGTTGAAAAGATTTTGAAGGAAAGAGTTGGCAAGAGCACAAGAGGAAAACAATATATTGAATATCTGGTTAAGTGGAAGAATAGACCGATGGAAGATAGTTCATGGATTTCACAGTCTGAGTTGGATGCAGCTCAGACCAAGGATACCAAATGATTGGGAGAATCATTTCAAAATAACCCCAGGTGTCTGATGCAGGAGCATCTCAGGTCCTTGGCAATCCTATGTCACCAAAAATAATTTGGAGTTTGTTCGTGTTGCTTGGTTCTTGCTTTGACTGAGTTGGTCGGTAGTTGGTTGGTTCCCTTTGGTTACTGAGTGTAGTTGGTTATCTTCTAGGCAATCAATTATTTCATTGGCACTCAACATTGCCTATCTGTTGCTCGATCATCTTGCTTACCGACGGGTCTAGTTTTATTTCCTGTTGTGGCCGACTTGTGTATTTATATTGGATTGTGGATTTAGTGTTGGAATCCATCATTGGGAAGCATGTGGTCCTAGATTTGACCATTACTTCCATTAATTATGGATCTGAAGGCTAACTCAATTTAGTAGCTTCTTGTATAAATGTAGCTATTTCATTGTAGTTTGAGGGGGCAGTTTTGATAGAAGATAGTAGACATTAGATTGTATATTTGTAATAGATCCTCACATGTTTGAGGACTTCTATAATTCATTATAATATCTGGCTATAATTAGGAAGGCCTTATGACCTGACATGTATGGTTCAATTAATGATAATATATGAAAGTATCTGCATTCTCTCTCTCACTCTTGTGTTTGTTTGCTTCCATGTGTGTTGAGCATGCTTGCATCATTAGGGTGTGCCATTGTTTGGCCCCTCTTGCTCCCTACCTTGCGTTAAAGGTACTCAAAAGTATCCTTAGGAAGTGGTTTGGTAAAGATATCTCCAATTTGATATTTATTTGGAATGTACTCCAACCTCATGAATTTCTCTTGGACCTGTTCTCTCAAGAAATAATACTTAATAGAAATTTTATTGGTCTTTGAGTGCATAACTAGGTTCTTGGAAATGTTTATAACACTATTATTATCACTAGCTATATTACCTCCTCCTTAATCCCTTCTAGGATTTTCTTCATCCAAGCTACCTGTGTGCAATTGATAGCCACTACCACATATTCCACTTCAGGTGTAGATTGAGATATGAAATTCTATTTCTTTCTTGTCCAAGACACAAACCTACCATCGAGAAAGAATGCACCACCTACCAGCCCAACATGCATCAGTATAAACACTTAGCAAAATATAACCTTAATGAGAATACCATAATCCATAATCCATAGTTCCTTTCAGATATCTAAAGATTCTCTTCACTGCAACCATGTGTGACTCCTTCAAGTTTGACTGAAACCTTACAACTATGCCAACTGCTTGTGCAATATCTAGTCTTCTATGTACAACATAATGCAACTTTCTAATCATGGACCTATATAAAGTGACATATATAGACTCAAATGTTGAGATCAAGAAATACTAAGAGGGGGGTGAATCACTATTGTAGAACTTTTATTCCTTTTAAACCAATTCAAACTTAACCATGCAATAATTGAAATAATTACATAAACATAAATTAAATAAATCATAACACCATGATTTATTTTTGAGGAAGCCCTGGTCAAGGGGTCACCCCAGTGGGGATGATACCCACAAATGATGAACTAAAAGTATTATGTCCCTGTTAGGATACCTTTCCCAATTAGGAGAAGAATATTACATTAGTACAAGTCCTTGTTAGAGGATAGACCCTATTAGGAGTCTATAGGCCTGTTAGGGGTGAATACAAAATGGAGTTCACTTCTTTTACAAATGACTCACTATCTAGTATTACACGAGTATCTTGTAACAACAAAAATGAACTGAAACAACATATACTATACCAAACTAGTTCTAGTAATATCTTGCAACATCCTCTACATTATTAAAACATCCTAGTCCATGCAGACACACTCTCACAACTTTGCATCTCAAAGCATATATGCTCAATCTCATAATCTTTCTAGTCGACTCAAAAATAAATCAAAAACCATGTCCAACACATATTCAAATAGGAAATACATATTCGATGATTATATCTCAACAAAGACAAGGTAGGACCCAAACCAAATCCAAAGTAACACTCCTAGAAAACATTGCGACCTCTTGTCTTCCCTATTATACTGCTATACTATGTTCGCACAAATTCAAAAGAAAGTAACTCTATCCAAACAAAGAGAAAATTCAAGTGATCATAACATAAGATTTATTATATCTCATATAACATACATTTATGTTTTTAGTCCATAAATATATGTATTTCATGCTCGATAACCAAAATAGCATGACTATCTTCTGGAAACTTTCTATCTACTTAGGCATTTTTCACTTAACTGAACATCATAAACTTACGTCCACTTAAGGTGATCATTACACAAGTATGCATTGATAACAATGACAACATGTACAACTTCAAGCACTTCTCACTTTCCAATAATCTCCCCCTTTGGCATTGATGGAAACACTTAGTGAAAAATGACTAAGTATCTCATACCAAACTACTGCTTATATACTCATATTTTTCACAACTACTACTCCCCATTTGACACCAATGGAAAAGGTATATATGAATGTTAGGAATAGTCCCAAGAGATAACTGAGAGGGGGAGGGGCTGAATCAATTATCTACAAGATTCAATTATTTATCCAATTAAGTACAAAATAACATTAAGCACATACACAATAAGATAACACTTAACACAACACCATAATTTTGGTTATGGGGAAACCCAAATAGGTAAAAACCCTAATGTGAATTAGCACCCACTATAAATTACACTAGAGTATAATGATCCCTGTTAGAAGATCTTACAACCCTGTTAGGAGTTGATCTTTATAATGCATGAAGTACAGTGACCTAGTCAAGGGTCGGACCATGTTAGGAGTATTTTACAAATAACCTTGTTAGAGGTGAGGACACATTGTCTAGGAGCACACTACTCAAATGGTGAAGGTTGCAACCTTCTACATAATAGATACACACTATATCTGGATCTTGGTGAACTGGAAAGTAGACCTACTATCTTGATCAGTTCCAATGAATATCATATACTCTTTGCTTCTTCACATAGATCTTCAACTAATGATTGATTGTCTCAGTACATTCGCATCTTCTTCTCTGCTCTTTCAATCACACTTAGCAATCACAATTGATTGGCTATAAGCATCTTTCTCCAAATGATCTAGTCAATTCAGCCTATTATAACCTTCTTGAAATCATAATAGAGAAACAATATAACTCTTCAATAATATCTCCAACAGCTAAACCAAGCATGCAACACAAATAGGACCGCGCAACTCAATATGAGTAGACGCGTTGCTTCACACTGTCAGATCCACCAAATTAACTAAAACTTTACTTACAAGCTAAAATACGTTACGCGCTCTTAACCAAACATTATTAACTCATCACCAAACATGTATATCAAAATGATAGGCACAACTACTAAAACAATATAAATAATGTCGGCTCCATTAGACAATCTTAGGAAATTGTAACTGGCAATTAGAAACATCATAACTTAATTTGAACTACACAAATAACTCTGCTTCCATAAACATAGCTCCACAAACATGTCTACAACACAAATATAAATGTGCAAGGATCCATCATAACCATACTTAGAATCATATACAAAACTCTGCCCGCAACACTATCAGGAGCACTACTGAAACAAACAACTACACAACTATTTGCACTTAGAATCAACCTCTGCATCTATGATATTATGCTAATAAAATATCTAAGAAACATATGCTTAAGGCTCTCTACATAATAATTCAATGTATGTTTCTTACCATATGTTGTCATAAATGAAAAACATACAATCAACACTAGCTTGCTGGAAAATCTCCAACAATCTCCCCCTTTGGCATTGATGGCAACATATGGAATGAAAAACACCACCAATCCAAACGTACAATTATTTTATAACATTCTCCATTTCCTCAACACAACTTTTCCAAGGATGAACTCAGCAATTGTTGCATCTTCTTACTATATACTCCCCCTTACTTCATACTCCTCAAATGTATTGTTTTTTCATGACTATATACTACCCCTTTAACATCAATGGAAAAGGGTGCCAAAACAAATAAGCACAGGTACTACTCCTAAAGTAGAGTAGTCAACCATTCATTAGTCACTGAGGATTGATGCACTATTGAAACTCTAATTAGATCTAAGGAAGGGAATTACTCCCAGCTTCTCCCTAATATACTCAAATGTATCCTTCAGTAAAGGCTTTGTGAAGATGTCTACTAGCTATTCTTTTGTGCTCACATAATCCAATTTTACTTCTCTCTACAACTTTCTCTCTTAGGAAGTGATATTTTATCTCAATATGTTTTGTCTTTGCATCCATCATAGGGCTATTTGACATATTGATAATGCTAGTGTTGTCATAATGAATAAAAATAGGGTAATCAATCTGGATTCCAAAATCATTTATCATCTACTTGATCCACACAATTGTAGAACAATTTAATGCTACTACTACATACTATGCTTATGTTGTGGATTGATAAATACAATTCTGCTTCTTTCTTGTCCAAGTAACAAATTTATCTCCTAGAAATACTGCTCCTCCTAAGGTGCTCTTTCTATCATCAATGCAACTTGCCCAATCTACATTTGTGTACACATGAAGTTCTACATTCTCTAAATTAGGATACCATAAACCATAGTCTATAGTTCCTTTCAAATATCTGAATATCCTCTTTACTTCTATAAGATGACTTTGTTTAGGTTTTGCTTCAAATCTTGCAACAATACCAACTGCATTAGAAATATTTGGTCTAGATTGAGTAAGCTATACGAGTTTACCAATCATAGACTTATATAGGATCTTGTTTACTGCTATAGAATAATCTTCATTCATCTTGTTTTTGAATATCCACTTGGTTCCAATCACATTCTTGTCACTAGGTCTAGGAAAAAATTCCCATGTATCATTCTTAACTATCTGATCTAGCTCTTCTTTCATTGCTTCATGCCAATCTAAATCATTAGATGCATCTTCAACACTTAAGGGTTCAATTTGTGAAATTAAACATACTGCTTCATCAACTGTTGAACTTTTTTCTTTTGATCTTGTCATGACTTTATTGTTCTGATCTCTAATGATATCTTCTTTTGAATGGTATCTAGATGTGAATTTTGGAACATTAGGTGTGACTCTCTCATCTAACTTTTGTGTTTATTTTTCACTTGTTTCAGGATCATTGAATAATACATCAATCTTGTCAAACATTTCTTCAACAACTACTTCTCTACCAGAAGGAATAGGTTCTTCTTCAATCATAGGTGCACAATAATGATATCTCTCTTGAATCATAAATTTTTCATCAATATTTACATGTTCACTTTCAATGATCTTCTTCAATCTTAAGTTAAAACATCTACAGGCTTTGATTTTAGTAGAGTAACCAAGAGAAATACCTTCATCGCTTCTTGCATCAAACTTGCCAATAGCTTCATCTGTCTTGATGTAACACTTGCTTCCAAGGATTCTAAAGTATTTTACTATAGGTACATTTCCAAACCATAGATCACAAGGTGTCTTGTCTGCACCTGGCCTTAATTGAATTCTGTTAATAGTATAGACTACAGTATTGACTACATCTATCCAATAGGTGTATGCAACTTTTGCTTCAATCATGATAGTGCACGCTATGTCAAGTATGATCCTATTTCTTCTTTCTACAATTCCATTTTGCTGAGGAGTTCTAGGTGCACTTAGCTATGTCTTTATCCTATGTTCTTTGCAATACTCATAAAATCTGTCAGAGGTGAATTCTCATCCTCTATCCGATCTCAGACATTTTATATTTAATCTAGACTCATTTTCAAATTTAGCTTTAAATATCTTGAACTTCTCAAATGCTTCAGATTTATCTTGTAAGAACACAACACACATCATTCTAGAATAATCATCAACTAATAAAATAAATTACCTTTCACCATAGTATGATCTTGTTTGAGTTGGTCCACATAAGTTTGTATGTACTAGATCCAATTTGTTCTCTACCAAATTATGCTTTCTTCTGAATGAATTCCTCTCATGTTTTCCAGTCACACATTCCCTAAATACTGTATCAATTGGTTTTGCAATACTAGGGAGGTCTCTTATTGATTTTTATTGCTTATCTTTACTATATTGTCAAAATTGATGTGACATAGTCTTTTGTGCCATAACCAACTGTCATCTACTTTAGCAACAAAACAACTTGTTTCACAATTAAGTTAAAAAACATTACCTTTTGTCTTTGAACCTAATGCAATAATTACTCCTTCTTTGTTATTAATGATGCACTTATTGTTTTTGAATTCCAACTGATATCCTTTGTCAAGAAACTATCCAACACTTAGTAGGTTATGCTGCAAACCATCAACATATAGAACATCATTAGTGTTATTCTTTCCATCCAAGGTGATGGCTCCTCTACCTATGATAGGTTTAGGAGTGTTATCTCCAAATCTAACCATGCCACCTTTGTACTTATCCATATTTACAAATCTATCTTTGTCTCCTATCATGTGATGTGAACAATCATAGTAAATGATCCAGTTTGTTCTGATGTCATCTTGTGAAATCAATGCTAGCTCTTGTGCTTTATTTTCATCTTCAATATTCATCTCATAAAACATTTTCTCCATATCTTCAATAGTAATGAATCCAATTTCATCTTCTAATGAATCTTAATCTGATACTCCATCTCTAGCATAGTAACATTCTTTTATATACTTAGGCTTGAAATTAGTTTTGAACTTCTTGACTCTTGTAGGACACAGATGAAAAATGACCAATCTTGTTACATGAAAAACATTTGAATGGTAACTGACCTTCATATTTTCCTTTTCTTTCTTTCTTAGCAATCATATAAATGAATTCATCTAGTTCTTTATCCTCATCTTCATTATCAAAGTTACCAGAAGTGTTCAAGGATTTCTTACCATGGACTGAGGCTTTGAAAGTTGTTTCATTTTTAGGCTCTATCTTCAAACTTGATATCTTGAATGCTAAAATATTGCTGATTAAGGTCTCTCTTTTGAAGTCTTTTGAAAACTACATAGTCTCATCTAGGATGTTTATCTTTCTCTCATATGATGTTATCAGAGTAGTCATCAACTTATCCATTATGTCTTCTTCTGAAATTTTTTCACCATTGTTCCTGATTCCTGCAACTACTTCATTAATTATTTGATTGTAGGCTCTGATGTTCTCTTAAGGTAGCATCTCCAAAGTATTATGCTTTTTCTTCCATGTCTTTCTACATGCATTCTTAGCTTGGATATTTCCTTCAAACATGTCTTCTAGATACTTCCATATTCTGTAGGCTTTATATACCTTTTTTATCTTTGAAAACTCACTGTCAGATAAGGCACTGATAAGGGCTTCTTTGGCAATTGTATTTTGAGTGAACATTTTTTTTTCTTAATAGTTGCATCTTCCTTTGCAAGATCTGATAAAGAGGGAATCTAAACCTCTCAAGTAGCTACTTCAAAAATCTCAAAACCAATGCACTACAAATGTGTTGTCATTTTGTTCTTCTAGTTTAGATAATTCTCTCCATTAAACTTAGGACTTTACTTTCTAAAGAATGCCATCTTATTAACCTCAAGCTATTAAAATTTATCTTTGAGGCACTTGGCTCTAATACCAATTGTTAGGAATAGTCCCTAGAGATAACTAAGAGGGGGGGGGGGGGCATGAATCAGTTATCTACAAGATTCAATTCTTTATCCAATTAAATACAAAATAACATTAAGCACATACACAATAAGATAACACTTAACACAACACCACAATTTTGGTTACGAGGAAACCCAAATAGGTAAACACCCTAGTGGGAATTAGCACCCACTATAAACTGCACTAGAATATAATGATCCTTGTTAGAAGATCTTACAACCCTATTAGGAGTTGATCTTTAGAATGCATGAAGTATAAGGACCTGGTCAAGGGTCAGACCCTATTAGGAGTCTTTTACAAATAAACTTATTAGAGGTGAGGACACACTGTCTAGGAGCACACTGCTCAAATGGTGAAGGTTGCAACCTTTTGCATAACAGATACACACTATATCTAGATCTTGGTGAAATGGAAAGTAGACCTACTATCTTGATCAGTTCCAATGAATAGCATATAATCTCTTCTTCTTCACATAGATCTTCAACTGATGATTGACTATCTCAGTACATTCGCAGCTTCTACTCTTCTCTTTCAATCACACTTAGCAATCACAACTGACTAGATATAAGTATCTTTCTCCAAATGATATAATCAAGTAGGCCTATTAGAACCTTATTGAAATCATAATAGAGAAACAATATAACTCTTCAATAACATCTCCAATGGCTAAACCAATCATGCAACACAAATAGGACTGCGCAACTCAATATGAGTAGACATGTCACTTCACACTGTCGACTCCACCAAATTAACTGAAACTTTACTTACAAGATAAAATACGTTATTGAATCTTAACCAAAAATTATTAACTCATCACCAAACATGAAACCAAACACACATATCAAAATAATAGGCACAACTATTGAAACAATATAAACAATGTCGGCTCCATCAGACAATCTCAGAAAACTGTAATTGGCAATTAGAAACATCATAACTCAGCTTGAACTGCACAAATAACTCTGTGTCCATAAATATAGCTATACAAACATGTCTAAAACACAAATATAAACATGTAAGGATCCATCATAACCATACTAAGAATCATATACAAAACTCTACCTATAACACTATTAGGAACACTACTGATACAAACAACTACACAATTGTCTGCAGTCATAATCAACATTTGCGTCTATGATATTATGTTGATAACATATCTAAGAAACATATGCTCAAGGATCTCTACATAAAACTTTAATGCACACTTCTTACCATATGTTGTCATCAATGAAAAACATACAGTCAACACTAGCTTGCTTGAAAATCTCCAACAACAAAAAGTGTATTTATATACATGGAAATGTTTTTGGGATTGCCTATCACAACTTACACCATGTGAAGTATGTGTTGGAAAGTGGTTTCCAAAATATTTACATATTCTTACCATGTTTTCTTCAATGTCTGACCAATATGTATGAGATTATTTAATGCGAAAGATGAGATCTCAACATCCTTTAGTACTTTAGGCATATATTAATAAAAAAATTTCTTCACTGTCTCCATATCCTCAAGGTGCTTCTCCAAAATTGATAGTTTAGGAGTAATCAAACTCCTCAACTCACCAAATCTTCCCAACACTCTTGACTTCACAATGTGTAGCACACTTGTTTTATCAAATAGTTTGGACACTTCCTTGTCCAACTTAGTAACTGATTGTGAGGAGGACCCACAAATATTTGCCAAGTTGTCCAAAGTCTTCTCATCATTATGAATTATTCCCATTATATCTTGCACAAACCTAGAAGGATTTATGCAGTAGCTGCATATCTTCTTCCCATGCTCAATGAATGACCTTATTCTAGAGATAGTGGTATCTAGTATGCTTAAGTCCCTCTTTATTGACTTTCATATCTCATCAAACTTCTTTTCCATGATTTCTTTTTCAACCTTCACAACTGTGACATTCTCCAAAGAAGCGAAGTGCATATCAAGGTCATCAAGAAATTTTCCCAAGTTGTCTACTACATCATTACCTTGGAAGGTGAGAGGTATGGGTAAAAATTTATTCATTCTATCTACTACCTTGTCCATTACCCCGATCTTCTTCTTAGTTTTATGCTCACATCTTTCCTTAGCCTTAGCAAAGGCCATAAGAGATACCTTCATTAGCTCATCATCATCCATTTCATTGACTTTGTTGATCAAAGGCTTACTATCACTTGCCAATAATTGAGCTACAAATATTGATTATTCCTTAATAGGAGTATAGATGGGTACGTTTGTTTCTTCTATATCTGTATCCTTCTTTTCTTTGGCCATCAATTCTTTCATTTTGTCTTCTTTTATAGCACCATGTCACTTTTACTATTCTGTGTGCATTATTATTGTCTACCTTAGGATCAATATCAACATTTTCTTGAAAGGGATCATCAATATCCTACAAAGTGTCCAAAGACATAGGTATACCTACCATAAAGAAATATTGCTTCTTTACTGTGTCATAGAATTGATCAATACCTTCATCATCCTTAGGCTATTCTTCTTCTTCTCTAAATGTTTTAGATGATTCTCCTATAACTACAAATTTTGGTTTGGTTCCCTTAGAGGGACGATGTTTTTCTAGCCCTTCTTCAAGTAGCAACATGTCTATGGCCTTTTGTGTATCTTATTCTACTTCATATTTTCTTGCCATTATTTTGATCAATCTTGTTTTTTTTCTCAATAAAGGTTTCACCTTTTTCAAGATTTTTTCAATCTTTTTATGAGAGATAAGTGTGTGAGGCCTACCCCAACCCGTCATAGTTCAGCACTAATTTCTAGTTCAGACTCTTCAGTTGATATTTTGATTTTGAGATACTTAGACTTATTGGACATATGTTATTATTTGAGGATTGATAAACCCTATGCTATGTTTATTCTACACCTTGATTATGTTGATTAGTACGCTTAGTTGATGATTTATGATAGTTGATCTAGATACACCTATGTTTAGGATTATGATTTGATGTTGCAATATGATAGATATATTAGATGTTTATGATCAAAATTAATTTAGGAATACATGTTTATGCATATTGGAATCGAATACAGATGTTGAATTATGTTATAATGGATTAGTAAAAAGGTAGATGCTAGTTTCTATGTATTTGATTTATATCATTTACTTTGCTATGTCATTAGGGTGATTTCTTGGACTACTAATGTTTGCAATGAGTGTGCAGGAGATTGACCATAGTTCTAAATGTGGGGAATAAAGAGTGAATCTATGTTTAATAGTAAAACCAAGGTTCTTTCTAGTAAAGGGACATGAACCTTGTTTTCTTGTATTTTATTCATAAAAGTATTGTTGAATGTTTGTATTTAAATTAGTAAATGTAAATTATGTTTACTCATTCTATTTGTGAATGGGTTGTAATTTATGTAGTGTCACTTGACACATGGGTGTATGAGGTGTTAGCATGACTAAAATTCTTAACTAGGATAAGTATGAAACCAACTAGAGGGTTAACCTGTAGAGTTCCCATGCTTACTCTAGAGTTTGGGAAGTTTCTAGTGTTGGGAGTGGGCCACCATCCCTCATAGGGTTTGTGACATGGCTTAACCACCTCCTGTATCTTCTATAAGTCTACTAGTTGTATCAAGAATTAACAGGTCAATCTTTTGGTGCAACGACAACTACTACTTGTAACAAGTGGTATCAAAGCTTGGTCACAAGTTTGAATCCATGCAGGCCTTGGTGAGTGACGCTGGGAGGGGGATTATTGGTAGTGGGCCAGTGTCCCTCATAGGGCTTACGACATGGCTTAACCACCTCATGTATCTTCTATAATTCTAGTGGTTCTATTGGGCATTAACTGGTCAATCTTTTGGAGCAATGAAAACCACTACTTGTAACATCTAGATGGGTCAAGGTTGGATAAAATCATAAGGTTAACTTCAAGTGAAGTTTTGGAGGGCCTAGGAATCTTCTAGAGGGTAGTTATGGCCAAATTTAACTACCTCACTTGGTATACCAAGGGTTAGGGGTTAAATTTTGGTCATTATGTGGCTCAAAAATCATTAATGACACCTCTAAAGTACCCCTAGATTCAAGCTAAGAGTTTAAGAGTTTGGATAATTTGGGCAAGCCATCTTCTTAACTCCATTTAGTTTTCAACCCTCATTTATGAGGGAGGAATAAATTTGGAGAAGTTATGGTAAGGGTACTCCTTCATTTATGGTTGTAAGTTAATGGTTAAGTAGGAGGTCATTTAGAGGGGTTTTGGTAGACGTTCTAGGGTGTTCAACCATTCTCTACTCTTAGAGACTTAATAGAATTGGAAGGAGTTTTTGGAGACAAAGATTAGGATAAAGGAAATAATCTCTTCTTAAAATTTCCATTACCTTAAGCTTGGAAATAGGTTGGTGCTCATACTCTTGTTTTGTGCAAAGTATTGTTGAAATCTTGGATAAGATATCACGGAGTCCATGGGTGTTTGATTTCTTTCTTGTTATGTATTTTTATTTGTTTTAAGTTTCTTCTTGTTTATTCTTGGCTTTAAGTCATAGTTTTATTGTGAGGAGGGATTTAGAAAAGAGTTTTTTTTGAGCCCATGTGTGTCCTTTATTTCCTTCATATTAACTTGGCTTCTTCTCATGGGTACGGTCCACTTTCACCCCATGTTTAATGGTATTTTAAAGGGCTATGTGTATGCCTTGGGTTTGAGAGTTTTAAGTGTTTTCCTATTTGAAAATTTGTTTTAAGTATGTCTATTTGTACCTATTTACTCTTTATTCCCCTAGCTAGGGGGTGACCTTGTAAAGGTCTAGGTTGGGAGGTGAGCCTCCATGGTCAACCCATATTTTTTGCAGGTTTATGCTTGATTTCTATGGAAAGGATTGATATGAAGTTTTGTGGAGAGCTCCTATTTTGTGAAGTTTTTGTGTTCCTAGCCTTATGGCTAATATGAATTTCAAAAATTTTGTAAAGGAGGTTATTCTATGTATTCTAAAAATTGAAGGTTGTAAAAGTTGATTTATATGAATATATGAAAGAAATATTTTATTTTAATTCTTGCAAAAATAATATTTGTTATAATCCTTGTTCCTTGTTGAATAATATTTGTAGTTTTAGTAAATTTAATATTAAGCTAATTGTTTATCTCAAAAATAAAGTTCCTATGATTAAAAAAGACATTGCAATTAGAGTTCATTGTTATTTAAATTCTATGCTTACCTATCATTTTAATAGAATATTTCTTTTAAGTAAAGTTAGAAATTTTACTCCTATAATTATTTGGTAATCTTTAAAAGTAAAATTTATTCTCATTAAAAGGAAAATGAAACCTATGGTTAAAATATTAATATTTACTTGCATATATACCCAAGTGGTATATATTTGCATATAAACAATTAATATAGCCTTTTATATATACTTTAAACCAAATCCTATTTGTTGAAGAGGAAATAAAACTAAAACACTTTTCATTATATATATATATATATATATATATATATATATATATATATATATATATATATATATATATATATATATATATATATATATATATATATATATATATATATATATATATATATATATATATATATATTCCATTTTTCCTGAAAAAAAGGAATTTAATTTATAACAAAAGGGGATTAACTTATTAATTATTATATGATTGGATAGATTTAGTTGTTCAAACTATTCATATATATATCTTGATAAGATATAACTTTTTAAAAATAAAATATACACTTATATATTATAAACATATATATAAATTATATATGTAAATTTAAAAATTATATTATGTTTCTTTTAGATACCATAAATATATATATTAAATATAATATAAAAATAAAAATAAATTAAAATATAATCTCCTGCAGGGGTTATTTGATTTACGCCAGGATATTAAGTTTGTGTACTTTAATCCATTTGCATAGGATATTGCATCTCATTTTGATCATTTGAATCATTGTACGGTATAGGTTTAAGGTGCTGTGACATTTATTTCATTTATGGCCACTTGCTCTTATGATGGTTTTTTTTCTTATATATGGTCTTTTCGGTCATCCTTTCTGGTTTATCTCCTTAACCATGGCTGCTAATAGGTGTTTTGATGAGTTTGTTCCCTTTAATTTGCGGGTTCATTTCTCACCAATTGGTCTGGAAATACCATTTGAAGGTATTATATATGATGACTCACTGGCCTCCATTTTTGTTATCCATTGTCCAAAGTGTTGCAAATGTATTCGGAGATTGATAGCTGAATCGATATTGTCACCTTGTCACAATAGGATTGTTTTTCCTTTTCAATTAGTCTCAGTGTTTTGTTCCAATCTGCTTGACATTTCTCAGTCATGGTTTTTGTTAGTTTCAATTGAAAATTTGATCATTTCACTCGCATATCTCCAAAACAATAGTCTACTTTTGGCGGTCCAAGGTTATAATTTCTCTCATGGCGAGTCTCACATTGGTGGAATTTTTCCACGTCACTTATTGTTTAGTTCTAACAAGTTTATCTTATTGCTAACAGGACTCAAAGATTGTATTGCTTCATCTTCCATTTTGCCTCTTGATCGTGTTTTTAGCAAGATGTCTATGGAGCCGATGTTTAGAAGTAAGGCCTTCACGAGAACATATGTTGTGCTGGGATTGATAGCTCATGGTCCTGCCCTACCTCCTCGGATGGTTTCTTCTTCTGTGGTGGGTAGTGTTTCTCCGTCGTGGATTGTTGGTTCTTCTGCTGTCGACATACCTATTCTGGTAGTGGATCCTTGTCATGTTGATTCTACTTCTTCTTCAGAGCCTTTGCTAAGTGTTCTGGGTCTGGACACTGCCTTGCGCCAGCAAGCTGACTGGTTGTGGAGCTCCCTGTTTCTTACTCCATCGCATTTCGGTTGTGGAAATGTTTCATGATTTCTTCGGACCCGCCTTTGGTTATTGTAATAATTTTTTTAATTATAGAGGAGTGTACTTTTCCACAATTCTATATGGGCTCTGACTCTTCTATAGCCTTCGGGTAGCTGCTTCTACATGGCCGGTTTCATATATTGGAACTTTTTTTGTATATTGTATCTAGGGTAATTGTATTTAGCCCTCTTTGTATAGAAGCCCTTCATGTCATGTAATACCTATCAGAGGTTCTATTTTATAAAGGCCTCGTTGACAACAAGTTGTAATTGGGTTGGGTAAATTTCTATATTAAGGGTTCTTCATATGCAAACTATAGTATGGCTTTGTATGGCCTTGGGGGGTTTCTGATTGGGTTTATAGATTTTGATATTCTAGAACCCTTGTATTTGATGGGTCATGAACAAAGTTTTCTTTCCTAGTTCTTTCGCCGGGAGCCCTTTTGAAGCAGTGTTATTGATATAAATATAAAAAGTTTTGCCAAAAAATAATAATTTAAATTTAAAAAAAAAAAACTAAATTAAACAACAAAATTTAAAAATCAATTTTTTTTTTTTTTTTTGGGGGGGAGGGGAAGAGGGTTGAAGCCCTTCCCTGCACCCCCTTTCTTTTGTGGTGGCTGCAGCCTCATGGGACTACAACCCCACCAAGGTGAGACCACAAATCCTAGGGGACTGCGACTCACTGTGATGAGGACGCAACCACAACTCCTAAGGGACTGTAACCCACCATGGTGAGGCCACAACCTGCAAGGGGTTTGCAACCCCACCAAGGTGAGGCCGCAACCCCTAAGGGACTATGACCTGACTGTGGTGAGGTCGCAACATGTAAGGTGTCTACAACCCCACCAGGGTGAGGCCGCAACCTAGAAGGGTTCGACCTCCCCTGTAATTTTAAGGCTCCCAATATTTAAGGATATTATATTAGACTATTATATTGTGAAGCTTTATTTAAGGATATTTAAAATTTGAGAATACTGTAATTAATGTTTAGACTATTATTAAATTCCTAGGATAATTCCTATTTATTAGGAACTTAATAAGTAGTGAAATTGTTAGTAACTCCTTTAGAAAACAAGTGAGGTGATTATACATTGGAGGGTTAATTTTAGTGAACTTTAGTCAACTACTTAACCTATAGTGCCCCAATCTATAAATTAATTAGTAGATTAGCCTAGTGACTTTAATCCTAGAGGGAGGCTGACCAAGTCAATATTTGTCATGATGCCCCTTAGAACCATTCAAGGTCTTCACCTTATAACATTAAACTACAATTGATTAGTTAATTTAGACTACTTTAGTGTTGGAACAATTTTTTTAGTTGGTGTATTTTTTTTCCCAACTTTGGGGCTTGACATTTTGGTATCAGAGTCAAGCTTTTACATTGGGAACCTAAAAACACTACATTTAATGTAAGCCCTTTTAATCTTATGTAGGATGCTACTAGTTACTCACCAGGCTCACACACATGGGCGAGGTCATAGGTGTGCTCCTTTGATTCATGAGGAGATTGGACAAGAGGCAAAAGTTCCTAGAGGGAACTAGAATGCCCCTCCCGAACCACCTTAGAATCCAAACTAGGCCATCTTGTTGGCATTACAAAATATAGCCAAGGTCATCTTAGATAGGATGCCTCCATTAGCTCATCATGATCAACACCAAGGTGTCGAGGGTCTTAGGGCCTCAATGAGAGAGTGGAGTAGGAGTCTTCCTTAGAGACTTGTAGAGAGGTAGGCAACACACGATGTGGAGTCCATACATGGGCCAATGCCTCTACTAGATTTAGTGGCTCAGATGGTTGAGAGAGTACCCTAGGATACATGGGAGTAGATTAGAGAGTTGCTACACCTCAACCCACCACTTTTTCTAGGTTTTACTGATGGGATAGAGGATGAGTCTTGGCTTCTGAGCCTAGGGAGGTTCTTTGGATTGCGTCCCTATGGGAGAAATCTTGAGACACATATTTCCATATGTATTTTGAGGGGAAAAACCTCCACATGGTGGAGATAGGAGGATTTCAAGGGCCACTTACTCATAGACACCCTCTCTTGGGAGACCTTCTTGGAGAGGTTTAGAAATCGGTACCTATCAGAGAAGTTCAAACAACAGTGTATTGATAAGTTCCATGACCTACAATAGAGGGGAATCTCAGTGGCCCATTATGAGAGAAGATTCATTGAGCTCATTTCTAATGTAGAGTACATGAAGGATGAGAAACTACAAGTCAATCACTTCATTAAAGGATTGAACCATACTATATCTAGCATGGTGTGTATGACACCACCAAGGGATTTGCACTATATAGTTGAGTGAGCCATGATAGATGAGGATATATAGAGGGGATCTTATGATAGGTTCTAGAACCACAATTTGCCACCCCAATCTTTAGGTTATCATAAACCCCCTTGGAAGGGAAATCAAAGGAACTCATTGGGGTCATTAAGAAATCCCCAGCCTCAATAATAGAAATAGCTTTACTAGAGCTAGAAATAGAGGCCACTGCAGGGACATTAGGGCTCTAAGCCCAAGAAATGGCAATCATAGGGCCCTAGGAAAGACCAGAGACCCCAGGTACCCTATACACCTCCTGCATGGACTCAATAGTCTTCTATGAGTGGTTATAGAGGGTCCAATAGGATAAGAGGTTCACATAAATCTAGACCTCACGGAGTGAAGATTTAAGCACATGGACCTCACTACACATGCGGTGCCATGGGGCACATTGCTTGAGAATGTCCTTAGGGAGGTAGTCAACGAGTAGCTATGTTAGAGCCTATAGTTGGAGATATGCGCAAGTCCCATGGAATATTTGTAGTGGTTGATAAATTCCAAGAAGAACATCAAGCTACAGTCATTAAGGCCATAGGTATGATCAGAGGTAGTAGTGTTTCTATCCTATTTTATTCAGGAGCTATTGACTCCTTTATTTCTTGATTGGTGGTAGAGCATTGCGAGCTAGTGGCAGTTAGGAAAGATGATATATGGGAGGTAGAGTTAACATGAGGATCTAGAGTAGTCATTACCTCATTTGTTAAAGATTTCTAGATTTAGGTGGGTAGCATGACCACCATACAAGACCTCAAAATTACCCCTCTTGGATCTTATGGTTTAGAACTTGGCATTGATTGACTTTATGCCCATAAAGCCAAGTTATACTATTGTTAGAAGAGGGTGGAATGTTTGGATGATGATGGCACTAAAATAGTGATAATAGGGATTCAGAGACCTATATCTCTCTCTATATGATCTCTTCTATTCATCTTAACAGTGTATGTTAAGAATGGGAACACTGGGGGGGGGTGAATCAACGTTCATTGTATTTAATCTTTTTACTTAGCTCTTTAAACTTAACTTGAATGCTTAAGTACTGAAATGGACATCAACATAAATAAGAAACATGAACACAACACATAACACCAATGTGGTTACAGGGAAACCTAAATAGGTAAAAACCCCGGTGGGAATTGACACCCACTAATAATCTATACTGATGTTTTATGATCCTTGTTAGAAGATCCTTAACCCTGTTAGGAGTTTCTTTACAATATGTTTAGTGCAGTGACCTGGTCAAGGGTCAGACCCTATTAGGAGTCTTTTAAAATTACCCTATTAGGGGTGGGTACACACTATTCTAGAGTTCACTACTCAAGTGGTGAAGGCTACAACCTTCTGATCTTAGATACACACTATATCTGTAGGATGAACTGTCATTGTGACATTGCTTGTCTGATTAGTTCCTCTGATGCGCTGATGCTTGACCTCTTGCAAAGCTCTAATACATCTTAAAAAATATTTTCATACTTCTTCTCTACTTCATTCAACTCTTTATCAACTCTCATACTTCATTACAATGGCACATCTAATATTTATATGCACATACAAAACAATTAACTAGGTCGACCCTTTAACTGATTACACAAAATGCTTCCAATTGAATTGGGTCAAGCGTGTTTACAAAAAAAATTAATTACATGTATATAACCTAATTACAATAGGCACATAGCCCTTACACAAAAATAATATAACCACTAACCAAAATACCAACAGTAAGTTGCTTGCACTATTCTTCTCTGGCATTCACTGTCTGTGCAACTTGAACTCTCTGTATCTTCCTCATACAGAATCTTTTGATCATGTGCTCTTAGAATTAGCATGGATATAGTCTTATCAACTTAAATTATAGGGCACATACCATAATTCTTTCATATGCATGTGTGCTAATGCTCTAACCTTCAGGTACTCTATATACTGTCCAGTCTTCAACACTTATCCAATTTTTGATCTTCTCATCAAGTGCATTGACTCCAAAACACTATATGACTTTGTTGCCATAATGAAAACACTATATTAAGTCATATACACTAGTATAGTCAACTTCCCAACAGTGTATGTAGAAGGGATGTTAGTTGTATGCTATCACCATCAGTGATAGAGAGGTTGATGGAGAGGAAGAACTCTCATTGGATGACCATCCTATCTTGTAGGAGTTTTCAAATATTTTTCCATCAAAGTTTCCTGGTATGCCTCCTTATAGGGAATTTGACTTTCATATAGACCTTGTGCTAGGAGCTGAGCTAGTTTCAAGAGCACCTTCTAGAATGACCATAGATGATCTTAATGAGCTCAAGATTCATCTTGAAGAACTATTAGCAAAAGGTGACATTCTCTCTTGTGTGTCTCCTTGGGGTTCATTTGTGATCTTCATGAAGAAGGATGGATCTCTTAGGTTGTGCATGGATTACCACTAGTTGACTAAAGTAACCATAAAGAATCGGTATACACTTCCTAGGATCAATGACTTATTTGATCATCTTCAAGGTTCCTGAGTGTTCTCAAAGATAGATATTAAATTGGGGGTACCATCAGTTAAGGATTGTGGATATTCATAAGACTGTATTTTGCACTAGATATGGCCACTATGAGTTCACTATAGTCACATGTGAGAAGAAACACTTCCTAATCCCTATAGTCAATTTGGCTGAGTGAGAAAATGCTTTCTTATTGACTTGGGTACACACCCAATAACTAATCAGAATACAACCACCACCAAACACACAATGGGTATGATGATGTTGTATTATTTGTTTCTAAATGCTAATGGGGGCATAATATAATGAGTATCTTGGGGGAGTTACTATCTCCCTTGCACTTAGATTATCCCACTTTTAGGGGTGAACCAAGTAGGCTTCTACTCTATAGATTTTAGTAAGGGTCTTCGTTCAAATACATTCTTTGTGTTCGCGCAAGCAAGATTTAGGATTATATCCCCACAAAGAACCTTTTCACCAATATTTATGTAAACATGATTCAGACCCTAAGGCCCTATTATGTGGTCAGGTGAGAGTCATGTATAAGATCAAATGAAATTTGACTTCTGAGGCTTTGGCCTCAAAGAAGAAATTTATTTAACATGAGTTGGAATGGTGTGGCTTACACCTTGTGCTCACATGGGCCATTATCCAAGGGTGAGTACTTTTTCCCACTTAGACAGGCCCATCTAAAGGAATGCAAGAAAAGAAAAGGAAGAGCTACAAGGGTTTGGATTTATGATTTTCCCTCAAGGGAAAAAGAGCAGTCTCCTATCCTTTTCACTATTTCAAGACACATCAAACACTTGTTCTTTTTAAAATGTCTTGCATGTGATGTTCCTAAGAAACATTAAAGAAAAATAATGTTTAGTTGTCTCCTTTCATAGGCAACCTGCACAAAAGCATCAGTAGTCTTTTAGCATTTATCTTTGGCACGTGTCCTGCATAAAATGATGTCTAAGAAATGTCTTCATAAAAAACATCTTGCATAAAATTGTTAGGATACCAAGAAAACCATAAATCTATAGCTTTATTCTGCCTATTATGGATGAAAGGTAATATTAGAAAGCTAAGCTATTATATAGTGCAAATTCATCCAATGCTTAGGATAAGATTAATCCATATTATTGAAAATTGAAGTGTTCCTAGATTTGATAAATGCAATTAAAATGAAACAAACTAAACTAATTATGAAATTAAAATAGCTAACAATGATTGCAATAAATAAATGATAAATAAAATGATAGCATTACTCTAAGAAAAATATTGGATCTTTCTTGTGAGAATGGAGGCCTGATTATATAGAAATCCTCTTGAGAATGAATGAGCAAGATTGATTCAAGATGAAAGACAAAGATTTATTTTGAACTAGCACAATTCACGTGTAATTGTTTTGATTGGTTGAGAGAATTAGTTATTTGGGAAACTTCCAAGGCAAAAATGAAGTTGCTAAAATGACTGATGAGTAAATAGATTTGTTTTTCTAGTTAACTAGATTGTTTCCAAAAATGTGTTTAGTTGACTCGATGATGACTTTATAAATGCCTTTTTGGAATGTCTAAAGGATTTTATGCATTTTTCTCCAAAATGTGATGACATAATTAATTTAGTTCCTTTTTGTGATTGATTAAAAATTCTTTATTTATTTAATTAACATCCTAAAATATTAATTAAATAAATAGTATAAGGTTGATTTAATTGCCAATAGTATTAGGATTTAGGAATTAATTAATAAAATATAATTAAGTGCAATAGTTGAATGGGACCTAGAATATAAGTCAAATCAGATTGATAAGTTGAATTGTCTTAGGTTAGGACTTTGGAGATTTGATAAAAAATAGGGGTTTCATGATGAATAATCGAGATTAGGGGATTATGGTTTTGGTGATGATTTTTAGGTGATTAAATTTTCCCGTCATTGATAAAATGTGATTATAAGCATTGTATCAAAGAACAATTAGTGTTGAGATCGAGAATAGTTTGATGTGAAGTGATGAAACTACTCTGAAGTTGATTGATTCAAAGATACTAATTCTAAACTTGATTGAGATAGAACTAATAGGAAGGCCAGAATGGATAGTTTGATGTGATGTGATGAAAATGAAAACCTATCTAATTTGATGATGACAACTAACTAATTTTATCTAAACCGATGAAATTGGTTAATGTCAGAAAATACTCTTAAACCATTGGTTAGAATGAATAACCAGTTTGATGTGAAGCAATGGAACTGATTATCATTAACAGATCAATAGTGAAATTGACTTGATTTGATGCGATGAGGAAAATATCATCTTGATGTAAAGTGATGAAACTGATATGCCCCTAGATATTTGTTGATGAAGATTCTCAATTGGATGTGGTGCAATGAAGCTGTGATGCCCCTTGCAATGAGGTCTTATTTGATTTGATGATTAGAAAGATTCATAGGTTTCTCGATGTTTGATGATGCGATCACTGAATTGTTGATGTCATAAGTATGCCCCCTCAGGAGAAATCAAAATATGGCTAGGTGCCCCAGTGATATGAAGTAATCTCAATTGATAAAATGATGTCAGAAGAGAGAGATCTAATTTTGATGAGATTGTATGTAGGTAGGTCACATTCTGCACTTAGTTTAGGTCTTGTTGACTAGATTGTTGCACTTTGACTTATTCTAGAGAAAAATATCTCATTGGTTATGAAGGACAAAAGATTGATTGCGGAAGCAATCAACTACAATTAGAGTAAAAAGTCAAACTAGAATTTTGACAAATAAAATAATCTCAGATTTTGATTTGGATCCCAAAAATAGAATCAGGCCTCACCCACATCATCCTTTAAGAAATTCACCCACATCATGCTTGAATAGTCATCAATAAATAACATAAAATATTTATTGCCATGATAATTATTTATTCTCATAGGACCACAAAGATTAGTATATACCAAATCCAATATATTCTTAGATGAAAATGACTTACTAGTGAAAGTAGAACCTGTTAATTTACCCAACTAAAATTCTTTGCACATTACATTGTCTAGCTTAACTAGTTGTGACAATCCCATAGCTGCATTTGACTTAGTAACTTTGATCAAGCTATCAAAATTCACATGATAGAACCTTCTATGGTATAGCCAACTTTCTTCAACTCAAGAAACAAAATAACTATTGACAGTAGTATTTAGATGGAATAAATTATCTTTCATTTGCCTCTTGGTAGCAATCAGATCTCTTGAGCTTCCAAGTATCTTGCATATACCTCCTTTGAAATTTATGTGGTAACCTTTATCATTCAACTGACACACACTCAACAAGCTATATCTCAAAAGTTCTACCAAATAGATATCTTCAACATTTATTTTTCCATTTAGATAAATTGAACCTTTACCTTTTACCAAGTAGGATGTGTTGTTTCCAAACCTACCCACACCACCATAAAATTCTTATACCTTTATGAACTTTCTTCTATCAGTAGTCATGTGATGTGAGAACCCACTTTCAATAATGCACTCATTATTGTGTTCCATGTGTGAGACTAGTTCCTTTTCACCTTCTAAAGTGTCTTCTTTTACTATAGAAAATACTATTTCTTCTTCTTCATTATCTTTAGATTCTTCATCAGTTACCCCTTCATCTATTGCAACATAGAATTGTTTCCTTCCTTTTTCCTTCAATATTTTGATTGTTTCCTTTTTTCCACCATTTAGACACCTACCAGTAATATGTCCTATCTGTTACATGAGAAAATCTTCACAGGTAACTTTCCTCTGTACTTATCGGTACCTCTAGGAAATCTCCTTGCAAGTAATGCTTCAAGTTCTTCTTATTTTATTTCATCATCCAAAATGGATTCAAGTTCCCTAGAATAACTTGACATAATGGCCAATTCATGACTTATCTCTCTACCCTTCTTCATTGAATCCATAGACAAAAAGGCCTTGAAAGTTGCTTCAACTTTAGGAATATTATTATCATATTTACTCAATTCAAAGGCAGTAAGCTTTCCAATCAATCCATAATAGAAACATTATCTATTATTATAAACTCTTGAATAATAGAAACACTAATGGAATAAGTTGGTAATAAGTCTCTCAACATTTTACTTACCACATCATCCTCTTTAATGTTACCTCCAACACTTCTGATAGAACCAACTACTTCATTTATCCTTTGGCCATACTGATCAATATTCTCTCCTACCATTTTCATGTCATCATATTTTCCCTTCAGATTGTCTACCCTTCTTTTTGCACATGTTTGTCTCCACCATAGATTAATTTCAAATTTTCCCAAACCTCATAAGCATTCTCTAGTCCACGTATATCAATCTATTCAGTGACAGATAGAGTACTTACAATAGTTTCCAATACTTGTATATTCTCTTGTTTCTTGTTCAATTCATTTGCAGTAAGAGTTCTAGTAGGTACTACATATTTATGCTCAACATGATTCCATAAATGTTTCCCCATACCTTTTAGATAAATCTTCATACAGTCGCTCCATATGGTGTAGTTGTCTCTTGTGAACTTAGGACCTTCCTTCTTCATCATTGGATCTTTTCCCCAAGCTATTAAGCTTACCACAAAGAGGACCAATTCTCTATAATACCAATTGTTACTATTATTAGGTCCAATATTACTAAGAGGGGGGGGGGGGGGGGGGGGTGGTGAATCAGTAATCTACCAATTCCTAAAATTTTATTAGCCATTCAAAAACATTTATCTACTTATAACTTGTGTTGCAATAAACAAAGAAACAAGTGAAACCATCCAAACATGAAAACAAGAACACAATTATTTTTCTCATGGAAACCCTTGGTTAGAGAGAAAAACCATGATAAGAATTAATACCCACAAATATTTGTACTCTTCTAAAGTATGCCTTGGTAAAGGCTTAGCCCTATTAGGAGATTTACTAATATCCTATTAGAAGAAAGATCCTGTTATGAGTCACTTGTTTAAGGGATTTACCTCTAGCCTTGTTAGGAGATTTAACCTATTAGGAGTAATCATGTTAAGGTATTTATAACTCTAATTAAAGAGCCTCCTAGTTAGACAATTTCAATTCAAGATCTTTTAGGATCTACTCGGTTAAGGTATTTTCTTCCAGAGAACCTATTAGGATTCAGAAAGTACAATTATATAAGAATATAATTCCTCCTTTTCTAGTACAGATCCAATTAAGCTCAAACTTATTCTTCTTATAGGCTATCTTCTCCCTTCTCTCGACTACACCATGACATCCATGATCTACACTTGCATAATTCATCAATCTGAGTATAAATATATATTCCACTTACTAGGTCGGTCACCGCCTTAAACAAAACATATTACATTTAAATTTAATCATTTAAATATTTCACACTTCACCCTAGTTGGCCAAAACATATTACCAAACAATAAAAATACATTTAAAAATCCACGTCAGACTCTAAATGCATCTGCACATTGATTTTATCAAGAACAATCATACTCCTTGACTATTCCAACATGCTTCCAAAAGCTTGATAAATCTGATCACCTTGAAAAATGTGAGATCAAATCATCATTACAAATAAAATCTACCATGTTACCATGACACCTAGAACACAAAAATAATTTCTGCAATCAACCGCATCATCACTAGTTGAGGATCTAACACCGACTGTTCCAAGAACTTTTTCATCCTACACAGAGAGATCATATGGTTATTAAAACTATGCCTTGTGGTACTCCAATCATCTTTTGGTTGTGATTTAAATATCATAGCTTAGTTAAGATAATTTTAATTCAATCGAAATGCCTAAATCCACACCGATTTGATAGAATACTAAAATCATTCATTGTATGTCACTGTATGTTCTTTTGACTTCTTTGTCAACCTTCAATCAATCATAACTCTCTCCATTCATGTTTCTAACCTCTGCAACCCAACATACACCATCTAGAGATAGCTCTAAGTCTCACATAAGAACCACACACTCCAATTCCTTCCATAATACTAGATACTTAGTATCACATCAAGAACACTATTAACCAACACAACACTAAGTTGACATTAATGACAATACAATAATTGATATTCTTGTCATGAAACATGTACCACAAAACACTCAACAATCTCTGCATCAGTTATTCTGACAACATCTTTGGTAAGCTGTGATGAGAAGGTAATAAGTTATCTGCTATATATAGACAATGATTTTACTTGAGGAACTAGTTAATATAGATTTTGTGTTCTAGTGTGTATGCATTCATGTTCGGTTAGACTGGGGCATTGCCATATGAATTACCCTTGTGGAAAGATTTTATCATGTTGTTACCAAAGGTAATAACATATGTGCCAAAACAATACACCAGCCCTATCAAACGATGTCATTTTTCCTATTTGAATTTTAAAATAGATGTAATTTTGAACAACAAGTAGTGATCCAAGAATCTAATCCTAAAGAATCCAATGCTTCTCCAATTTTTTTTCAATAAATCCACACTCCAAAAAATATTCCCCAAATCCCATTCAAACCAAAAATACTATTGCACAATTCTTTGCCCCCAATTTCTATTTCAATAAAAAAAATATCACAATTAAATTCTTGTATTCACAAAAATTCTCTAATTCAGGAAGATGAACCAGTGATCAAAACCACTTAAAAAAAATTTATCAGAATAGTTTGGAATCTTGATTATTTTCTGCGTTCTTCTCAAAACATATGAACAGAAGCCCTACTAGTGAGGGAATATAGCTAGTCGGTCTTGCATCTATGATAATTTAGTGTACAACACTATTCTTTAATATGGCTTCATTTCTTAAAGGTAAAAGTAAATGTGATAAAAAAAGGGTTAAAACTTCTCTCAACTCCAAGTTGGTTTATTTTGGAGTAATCAAGTAGATATAAAGGTTGGGACAGGGAAATAGATAGCGAGAGATATAGAAATCAAGAGGGATAGAGATCCATAAATATACCAAAATATTTATCATTTGACATATATTTTACTATCAGTGCAACCCTTGCACCCCTCAAAGGTGCAAGTGCTAGTATGTATTGGTCTACAAGAAAAACACAATATTAACTCTAAGGGGCTTGATATCAAATATCTCACCAATAATGACTATCTATCAATAAAATTAAATAGACCTCATTGAATGATATTTTACTATATATTGATATTAGAAACAAATAATCTTTGTATGAGAACTAATCCTAAATCAAATCTAATTTGAGAGTAATAGGTAAAGCCTTGTGTGAGTATAAGTAAGACATTATTATTATTATTATTATTATTAGTGAGCACATGCAATTAGTGATGTGTTATAAATCTTATAGATAGTGGATTGGAATAGTGATCCTTCATTTTGACCAATTTACCATTTAAGGGATAAATGGTCAGAGTCAATGATATGTATGTAGGTATGCATGTATATATTTAAATATGTGCATCTATTATTTCCCAAGTTATCAATTCATTCTTTATTCATTTTGTATATACTAGTCGTTAAGTTATATTCATTGTGATTGTATGAATGGAGCTTGATATTTGTTAGTATTATTTAATTATCAAATTTTATATTTTTTTGTTACATGATAAGAGTTACCAATTTAACCTCATGAATGTTGCTTGCAATATGTTCACAATTATTATGGAAAAATATTATGCTCATTCTAAAATTTGAGTAATTAAATATTATAATGTATCATAGTTAGAGATCAATATATTATTTTCTTTCATATAATAAGTTGAGTGATAATTACATGGTGAAATATTTGAGTTAGTATAGCCCATTGAATTGCATAATTTTTGTATCCATTGGTTTTAAAAAAAGGGAGTTACAAGATATAATCTTCTAGTAGAAATTATTTGTAATTGGTTGAGTTAGTAATGTGTCACTCTTTATGTCTTCTTTTTTTTGCAATTAATGGGCAAGTTAGAGATTGGACATTTTCAATGTAAAAAGAAAATATAGTATTGGTATCATTAGTATACCATAGGTTATAATCTAGTGTTGGTAAATATAGGAGATTTTTTATTGAGTACACTTACTACATAACCCATATTTGTGATAGTAGTATTCAATTGTTCATTCTTTTTGGTATTGTGAGACTCTAGTTAAATGGATGAAATTTATTTTATTTATAATCTAGTTTGAACAATTTATTTATTTATTTATCACCTTGTCTTATTAGGCTATTAATTCCTATCTAAGTATGGAAAACATTACCTCAAAACTTAACACTCAAGTAAACCTCATAGGAATATATTAGCATAATATATTCTTTACTAGAGTCTCGTCATTTCTCTATCTAAGTGGGTGACAACTGATGGTGAAATCATTTGGGGAAATCAGTCCCTAGAAAGTCTTTGCATACCTAGTCTTATAGTTTTATGATGTAGCATAAATTTTTTTTATCTCATTTGAGTAGTAAAGTGATTTATGCCCTTATTGTGATAAGCTTGGTCTAATATAGATCAAATTGAAAAATCAAACTACAAAGTCTCCAAGCTTGATGTAGGCAAATCCATCAGTGATAAGCCACTAAGACTTAGGTATGGCCCTTAAGAATCATCTTTAAATATTTAAATGATGTTATTTTACTCTTGATCAATGATATTTGTAATTCATCTAGATAAGATATTGGTGCAGGTTATGTTTATGATCATGTATCTAACTCTTAGTATATCTTATTGCATGCATCTAGTTGTTTTGACATTTGTGCAATTACATGTATTAGGACATGGAAAAGAAACAAGAAAGTGAAACTTAGGTGTGCAAAGATATTTATTTTTTATTTGAGAATGATAATAAACTCCCATTCTAGGTATAATCTTATTCTTTCTAATTTTTAGTTATATGTTATAACAAGTAGGATTATACTTTATTATTTTAATTAATATAGTATATTATTGTTAAAAAAAATAATTTTACATATTTGAAAGGAAAAATAAAGAGAAAGGAAATGAACAAGAATCCAAGAGAGTTTGTTGATGAAAAATATGTTACCATGAGAAATGAAAATACTTGGAGCAATCACCCAAAGAGCCAAGAAGGAGACACAAGAAATTTTGAAAGGGGAAAAGAAAAGGAAACCCCTTGTGATATTATGAATGAGGTAAACCAGAGAGAGAGAGAGAGAGAGAGAGAGAGAGAGAGAGAGAGAGAGAGAGAGAAGCTCATTAAGTAGAAATGAGAGAGGAGAGCATCTCTTAAATAGAGATGAGGATAGGAGTTACTAGTTAACTCACTAATCTATTAATGCCAAAATTCATAATAGGTGCGTGCAAAGTGGCAACATCCTTTTAAGGAGGATAAACTAATTTTCTTAATAAATGAAATACAAGAAATGACATGTCGTCCCACTTGGACTAGAGGACAAAAATACATTTAGGGATTCCATAGGAATCTCCTAATAAAATAAATAAATACAAGGAAAGATTAAATATTCTAACAATGTTTAATGAGTATTATTTTCCTCATCCTGAGCATTTCTTGGTGGGGTGTTACAATTTTCCTATTCACCTAGTAAAGAAAAAGATTTCAAGATATTTGTATGTAATGTTCTATAAGTGTGTCGATGAGGCTATCAATTACATGGAGTACATCAACCTACATAATCTCCTTGATGACTGATGGAACTATCACATGAATAGTTTTTTATTCTAGTAATCATTCTTCATAATCTACTACATGATGGCCTCCCAATCTATCTTGAGAAGAGCCTTCACCTTTTCCCTAAAACTCCCTCATAAAAAAATAATTGTGAATATAATGAAGAAAAAACTTAAATATTTTAAGAAAATATTATGGCACTTCATGGTTATTAGATGAAGATTTTTTAAAGGTCATTCACCACCTATCCAGAAATAAAAATTCATTATTATTCATCAATGTATTGGAAATGTCTTTGAAGTTACAACAAGGGGTGCATTATAAATCTATCCTTTGTGTCTACACTTAAAAATGGTCAATGCATGTGGCTCCCCTTTTTTTCTAACATGTCTTCTATGTCATGTGTTTTATTTTTATTATTCGTCAGCATCGTTTCATTCCTTCAATAATTAAATAATGAATACTATTTAATTAATTACTAATGCTTGTCCTCTAGTTGCATCATATCCAATCATTTATCTTTAATCACCTATCTAATTAAATGATCATGTCAATTATTTAATCCTTTAGGGGTGAATAGTCCATAATTCTTGCCATTATCCTATTGCCTCATCTTGGTAAATAAACATATTATATATTTACACCCTTTCCCTTTTTCCCTCAATTAATTAAATTTATTTAATTAATTGGCCAATTTCCTAAAATATAAGGGAATTAATTTCCCCCACTTGAACAAACATGTATCATAGCCCCTAATTTATTTCCAATCCCACTTTTCCCTCTTGTGTCAAAATCCCACTAATTTCTCCTATGACACCTTTCCCTAATTTCTCTTTCCATTTCTCCCCCTTACTTTCTCCACTAATGGATGTCCCCTAATTTCTCAATTTCCAAATTCACTAATCAATTTTTCATTTGCTAAAATTGATTTTCTCATGCAATCATGACTATTGATTTGTCCTCAATCTTGCCAGTCAAATTTAAAATTCAAAATCTATAAATTGGACTCTTTGGCCTCATTCTTGCAACCACGCTCTTTGAGTAATTCTCACCATCATTATTTCTATTTCTACTTGCTTTCTCATTTGCACATTTTAGTACTTGAGAGAAACATCATATTAGAGAATAAAGAAGAAACAATGAGGCTTCAACAAAGAAATGTTTGGTTTTCTTTAATTTAGTTTATATTTTATTCATTTTTCTTTGATGATCTTGTTCATGTAATTAGGAATAGTTTACATGATTCTATGAGGAACCGTAGTTGGCTCTTCTTGTATTTTAAAATTTATTTCATATAACTGCAAATTATTTCTCAAATCGATCTTGCAAACAATTAAGAACTTATATATATATATAAATTCTCAGACAGGAAATTTCAAGTTATAATTGAATGTATCTTCTTTAACATATCATGGCCATGAATTATCTTGCAAAATCATAACACAAAATCTTAACTTCAAAATTTAAATAGGCACCTAAACTGATTTAACTCATCCCATAATATAACCGCTATGTAAATAAAATAGCCACCTTGGATTCAATGTTCATGGCTGTACTGAAGTAGAACGTGAATCTCTTGATGTATACCATCCAAGAAATGGTGCAGACACCTATTACTGGTGTCTCTGCTAGACACCATTCCCAGAATATGCTGCGGCTGCCTCTGCCCACACTTCATGTAAATATCCTGCCTTGACGTGGAACCAAAGAACTGCCAATAGTCCAACACAATGCACGGGCCTAGGATACTTTCAAATGCCAGCAGTGAGTTGCAGTCTCACGTTGCCAGCAAATGTATTTAGGAGATGCTTGGGGAAAAGGAAAGCAACAGTTGCAATCTCCTCTAAAAATGTCACACCCTTATTGCAATTCACGTCACCAACTGATAATAATACCCAACCCCATAAAACACCAGACTTGTAATGAAAATTCAATAATCACCTTTCACATAATCTTTGATAATCAAAATCTATTAAATGTAGTGTCCCAGAATTATCTCAGAATTCAACATATTGTATCCAGAAATACAATTTCACCAGGCAACAAACAAATCTTCAGAATTGTCACTTCGATCAATTCAATATACAATAGCATTGAATTGATATCCAGAATTAAACAGATGTGAAATTCACCATTACAAGCAATGGCTCAAATCACTAGAAAGAGGAATCCGTCTTCGAAACCCTAGCCAGGGCAAAACTTCACAAACTCCAAAATAATAATGATTGCATAATGAATGCCTGAAAGTGCTTTTTCATGCAAAATATATAGCTTTTTTGAAAATGCACTTTGTTAATATTTCCCTTAATTAGCTTATTAAATACTCCCCACTTTATAATATAATATTATAAAGTTGTTAGTTATTAAATTAAATCAATATAATTTAATTTAATAACACCTTTAAAATTAAAGCCACAGACTCGTCTGCCTACAATCTTTGAACTTCTGACAAAGCATTAGGACCAACTGCCCAGCCAAAAATAGATACTGCCCTACCAGAAATAGCCACTGCTAAAAATAGACTTACTATAAATAGTAAGTCTCTCAAATTGGAGATTCTTTGAAACTGAATCCTGAGATGCCTGATGCTCCATGCAGACACCCTACCAATCCCGTCCATACCAAAAACCCCACTTACTAAAAATAGTAAGTTTTCCAAAATGACCCGAACCAAGAGCAGACCTGATAATTTGAATCTCCAAAATGGAATCCCAACACTGGCTCCACAAACTAACCCCCTCTGAACACCCGTTTAGCTTGCGAGGGTTGCCAAACCAAGCTAAATTTGAAGTCTAAAAAATGGGGACATTACAGTCCTCCCTTCCCAAGATTGCTTTTCCTCAAGCAATTAGGAAAACAAGCAACATCACAATCCACCTGGATCCCATGGGTGGTCACAGGTAATGTCCCAATCTGCACTAAACCCCTGTGAAGAAAAAACCAACATCAACAAAACATACACCGCTGAAGACAATAGCTACTATACACACTAAAATGGTGCACTTCTATGAACCATTACATGTAAGGTTGCTCAAGAATGAGGCCTCACAAAGCGGCTCATAGCTCTCTATGCATGGAGTTGCAAGATTGAAAATTGCTCTCAGCTAGAGCTATGAACTCATGACCTTGCTAGTCAACCACACAATGAGAGATTCAAGTGAAGACAAGGGCAACAATGCCAATATCTCCAAGAATCCAATATGTAATGCAAACTAGAATGAGGATGCAATCTAAGCTATGAAAAGAAAGTACAATGCAACTAATCTATGAAAGGAAATAGCAATGGATTACAAATCCTTCCTATTTAGACTATGTGAACTTATTCTATTGCATAAAAGGAAATCTATACTAAGAATGCCATTATCATGCAACTATGAAAGAAAATATGAACTAGATGATGCAATGAAGCAATTCTTCAATGTCTTCAAACTCCAAATGCACCTAAAACCTGCAGCATAACATTAGCATAAAACAAGTGGTATGCAAATGAAGGAGAGAGCTCCCCTTTTATAAGAAATGCAAAGGAATGGGCCATGGAGATTAAGAGGCAAAAGTCTTAATCAGCGGTGGAGCTTGAAAGAGGAGCAATCCATGTGCACAAGTATCCTCCAATGAGAGTGAAGTGTTGACTTTTGAGCCTCATGTGAGACAAAAAGTACTTTTTTCTTTTTTGTGAAATAAGAATAATGTTTTATTTGTGCAACTTAGGATAAGAGGAAAAGTGGGGCTTTTTATTTAATCAAAAGGGGAGGAAATATTCCTTTTAATTAAATAAAGACTTAGGATAAATGGTTAGCCCAAGGATAAAAATCCAATATATGATCGAAACTAAGATTTGATCAAGAAATTGATATTGTTGAAAATATTGATTATTGATAAAAATGATTCAGGGTTGATAAATCAAATAAATCGGGCCCAAAGTCTAGGTGACCATTTTAGGGTGCATACATTTGCCCCTCTTTGACTAATGTGTGATCGATTTGGGAACACATGCAGTCAAAGAAGAATTGAAATGTGAGATCGATCTGGGATCACAAAAAAACTCAAATATGAGGTCGATTCGGGATCATATCCGGACAAAGCATAAGCAAAGGTCTTTGAACATGAGGTCGATTCGGGATCATATTCAAAGTAGGAGATAAGAATCTCAAATTTGAGCGACAGCTCACAAAAGATGTCTGAATCAGGAAAATCAAGTAGTTGGGGATGAGAATCCCATAAATACTGCCCCCTCGGAATCGAAATCGAAATCAGGTAGAGGAGAGACAGCAAATCGATAAAGATTTGATCAAATCAGAATGAAATCACAATCGAATGTAAAGGTCAAGAGGTTAACCATCAGGAAATGAAAACATGCCCCAGTGAGGAAGTAGAAGAATAGAAATAGAAGACTAGAAATAGAGCGAATGAAAGACTAGAAAATTTGAGAGAAATGGAAGGAAGAAAGTCCATCAAAGATCAAAGAATTATGCCTCAAAAGGTCAGTCAACTGCGTAGAAGAATGAGAAAATTTGGAAACGCGACTCAGATTTCAATTTCGAGTCTGAAAATGGATAGAAAATGATGTGATATGAAAGACCAGAAATGAAAGATATGATCAAGAAGAATAAGAAAATGAGCACAGTTGACCAACTAGTCCGCGTAAGATGAAAAAAGGAGAGCTCTCTCCATATGCAAGGTGCAGAAACTAAACTAACATGAACCTAGAAATGCAAGCTACTATGAAAGTGGTTGACTTGCAAGGTCACAATGCTTATAGACATCTAATTATCATCATCGAGCATTATTGGTAGCGTCATCAGATCATACAATGCACACTAGCATAACTATGTGGATATGAATATGACCTTTATCAGATAGAAATGTGGAAATCTCACCTAGACATCAAAGACATGGAGGTCAAGATGACTAATGCAATGAGATCACCTAAGTTTGATATGGAAAGATTATGCTTGTATCAAGACATATGAAAGTCAGGATAACTAGAAGCATGCACTCACAAAAATAGTCAAGGATAATACCTTGTTAATCCATAGTGTCAAGTAAGACTAGCATAAATGCTCATGACAATTACGACCAACAAAATATACCCACAAGCAGATAAAAAAAGAAAACAAGTTCTCATTCCCTCAGTCTTCTAGCTATGCATCATCGAAAACTTCTCAGGGAGAGACCACTCATCAAAGAAATCCTCATAAACAACACACAAAGAAAAATAAAGTCAACATATCTCAACAAGTTGATTGTTTAAGTGTGTGTGTGTTGGTCATAGAGTTAGACTCTGAGTATCACATTTACAAATGAGCAACGTCGCATCATACTAGACTGTTGGGTAAGACATTTGATAAGTGTTAAGAAACACTCGACACAGGGGTAGTGTTGAGAAACACTATTTGAAATTTTTTTTGGGACTTTTATAATTTTTAGGATTTTTGAATATATAATTTTTTTGGTGAAACATCAAAGCGTCTATTGCTAAGATTTCACTAGGATGCTCTTTTTTTTCAGGACATTTTATGATTTTTAGAATTTTTGACAATATATCATTTTTTTGGGAATATTTTTCAGGACCATAAAATATGTACAAAGGATGCCCCCAGATAGAATAGGCATCAAACTCTTTAAGCAAGATCACATCGTGCAGTCCCAATATCCAAGAAGGTGGGGAACAAGAGGGATTAACAAGCTGGTGACTGAGATCGAGGAAAGGAGAATGAAGGCAAATGGAGGGAATAAATCCTCAAGGTCAAACTCCTCAAGAGTACCCAAGCTAGGGAAAAAATTATTTTCATGTAAAGCGCATTTGGACAAGCAATGAGAGGCTAGCATAGGATAAGTCACAAAAGTACATTACAAAAGAAGGAAGGATGTAGTCCAAAGGAGTAGACATGTCAAGAGACTTCATAGCATTGTGTTTTACTCTTTTTTTATTATATCAAGACCAAAGGGGAAAAAGATAGCGAAAGGCTAGAATGAATGAAGGAAAATAAATATGAAGGCTAAAAAGGAATGGAATGAAAGGAAGACCATCAGAAGATAGCTCACAAGATAGACAAATGTTCTTGTATAGGTCAACATTGCCAAGATCAAAGATGGAATGGATGAAACATGTAGAAGAAGTACACATGATGCCTGATTGCCAGGTTTTCATCACGGTACTTATCCAAGGTGCCACAAGGGAGTGGTTTTCACCATAGGATGAATTTATTTCTCTTTACTTTTGCTACCAAGGCGCCTGTTTCCAGGTTTTCACCATGGCACATTTTAAAATTTTTTTTTTTTTTTTTTTTTGTTTTCTTTTTGAATTTTTCTATTTTTTTTATTTTTTTGGAAGAAGGCAAGCTTTTAGATAATGCTCCTTGAAAGGATAAACCATGATATGCCAAGGATTCAAAATAATATGCTCAAAGATGCTGAAGGGGAAAGGAAGATGCTGAAGGAATAGACAAATGAGGAAAAAATGATAGAAGGTAGAAAGATAATGAACGTGAAAAGGTAGATGGAAAGAAAGGTAAGATCAACGTCAATACACACCTTGAAGAGTGACAGGAAAAATGGAGGAAACGTAAACCATATTCTAGTCCAAATGCAAACCATATTCTGGTTCATTATTGCTATGTGACTCCTCGAAGAGAGGATTGGTGTGCTTGTTATAATTCTCAAACATGAATGGAGGAATACGAGAAGGAATATGGAAAATGTTTAGCAGAGGTTGTGGTTTAGGCGCATGGAATGAAAGAATGTTTTTGGAAGAAGATGAAGTGGAAGTCTTTGGAAGCTTGAATGTCAATTTTACTTTTTGTTCAACATGAGACTCTTTCAAGAGAGATTTTGGAATCCATATAGCCTTAGGCTTTTCATTTCCTTTTGATAATTTAGAGAGAATATCTTCAATGATGGGTTTTGGAACCCATACTTGTCTTGTAGTTTTCTTCTTAGATATCTCTTTTGACTTTATATATCCATGTCGATTAGAGGGGACATGGTGATCTTCTTTTTTTGATGGATTCTTGTATTGCTTCTTTTTCTTGTATTGAGCATTCAAGTTACTTCCAAAAGACTGGGGACTTGTGGAAGAAGGAAAATACGACTGGTTTAGATGGGTGGATGGGTGAAAAGGATTCAAGGGTATGCATCTATGTTGATCTTGAGGAAAGATAGGAGATGGAGGGACGTAAGGACCCAAAATGGATGATGAATTAGGATGATTAGGAGGGGAAAGTGAAGGGACATAAGGACCCAAGATGGAGGGAAGACATGAAGCCCTTAGCAGTGGTGGAGGAGGTCCAAGGATGGATGTGGAAGATGCAAAAGGATAATCAATAAGTTCATCATCGTCTATATCACAACCAAGGATATCAGCATCTTTAGAATGAGCATTAGGATTTTCAACAGGATCATGCACATCTTGAATAGGAGCACCTTCTTTGACAGGATTGTTCATAGCTTGCGAAGACTTAGGAAGAGTAGAAAGTGGAAGTGAACATGGAGTGGTAGAACAAGAAGATGGAAGACTTTGATCTTGACAAGTATTGTTGGGTAGCATAAGCGTATCAACTTTATTTTGATTTTCAATAGGTTTTACATCATAAGTAATGACACCATTTTTAATAAGCTTAATGGAAGTATCATCTTTGAAAAGTGCAAGTGTGGTAAGGTTATTTTGATTATCAATAAGCTCAATGGTGTAAGTAGTAGCTTGATCTTGCTTAGGAGATGGTGGAATGAATGCGGAAGAGCGTAGAGGATCAAAAGAACCATAAAGTGGAGGAGACACATCATGAAGAGAATTGGATGATATGGAGGATTCCTGATCTTGATCTTTATTTATATTCTTTTCTTTTTCATTTTTAGAGTCCTTTTGACATGGAGCCACTTCTAAGGACAAGGAAGCATGTTGGAATTGTATGGAAGACTTTGGAAGAGGTGGTGAAGGACTAGCTGAAATAGGCATTATAGCGGATGAAGGCTTAGGCTCTTTAGGTTTGACATTATTGAAAGTATTTGCAGCCAAGTGAAGGTTATCTTGAGTATCTTTAAGAGGTGGCCCTTGAGGATAACTATAGGGAACCACATGGAAAGTCTTAGGATCTTTGTTGGATGAAGGATTTGTGAAAGATTTGGATGAATCATAAGCTTTAGGAAGTGTGTGGGTATTGGAGGAAGTGGCAGATGGAAGGGGACCATCACAAGACAAAGGTTCAGCATTAACATGATCTTGCTGGAGAGTGTAATCTTTATTTTCAGCATGAGAGTTTTTAGACAAGACATGCTCATAGTATCTTCGTTTATAATCAGAACGGAAAGCTTTCTCTTCCTCAATAGAAGTAGATGTATCATATTGTTCACAAAAAATATCATAATTTCTCTCAAAATCAGAATCATATGGATCACCATCACAATCTATCCAATAGGATGACCCTTTAGTAAGCCTAAGCACACGACGAGGAGGACTCTCAGGAATAGAGTTGTCATAAGTATTGCTACATTGTCCATCATCATAGTCATCATAGTCATCATAGTCATCAAAGGTAGGTGTGTCACTCTTTATGGAAGAGACATCACAAGGACTATCATGTTGCTCTTTATGGTATGTCTTCTGAAGAGAAGTAAGACTCTTGGGAGAAGTAGAAGAAGAATGAGATCTTGAAGAAGAGGAAAATGAAGACCTAGTGGAAGAAGAATACTTGGATAATGAGGAATTTGAATGATGTTTAGAAGAGTCATGATAAGATTTGGAAGATGAAGAATGTGAATAGTGTTTAGAAGAATCATGATAAGACTTAGAATATGAAGAATGAGAATGATGTCTGGAAGAGTCATGATAAGACTTGGAAGGTGAAGAAGAATGAGAAGATTTAGATGATGAAGAATATTTGGAAGAAGAAGATCATGATATGATCATGTTTATGATTCTAGCAAAGGCATCTGATTTAATCATCTTTTCTTTTATTTTTGCTATAAATTCATCACTCATGAGAATTTTGGAAGAACAACACTTTTCGAATATGTCAATGAGCTCAAGATCGTCTATTCTTAAGAGAGGTTCCTTAACAAGATAGTCAAGATTCATGGTTATAGAAGAGGAGGAATCAAGCATGGAAGAAATGAATAGATGAATAGAAGAAAGTAGACTAGATAATAAGAGGAAAAGAATCAAGAAGAAGAAGAAGAATTTCCCATGGGAATAGAAGACTTTAGAAGAACATGGGAAATGGAGAAGAAAGAAGAAGACTAAGAGTCATCTTGTGTAATTGATACCATAATGTTCATTGAGATGTTGAGCAACACGACAACACCTAGGATCTAAGATCTAGACTGACCAAGGAAGACTGAGAATTGAAGACCCTTGGTGATAAGATGACCTCACAAAATGTCAACACCAAACTAGGATAATCAAAGTTCTCTATTGTCCAAAGAGAAATGAAAAGATAGAAATAAAATGGGCTTTACCAACACTTTCAAAGAGGTGCTTCAAATCAAAGGATGAATATCCTTGCACTTTTGAATCAGGAGGTTGGACTAGGCCAAAATATAATTGAAATTGAGATTAAATGAAAATTATTTAGACAATAAGAGTACGAGAATTTCCCAAGAATGTAGCTCACAATTCTAGAGATAAACTTTTTCACCAAGAACAACCTTCTAATGTGATATTTCTCTTTGGCTAATGTGATACTGATGTTGATCTTGACTAATTTGTGCAAAATTTTGAGTTTTTAAAGTCTAATTTCAAGTTTCCGAATGTGAGGGTGAAAATGTCTAATTTCAATCATAAATTCAACAGCATTTGGATAGGTTTGCAAACAGTAGAGGATCAAACATGTCTTCAAACACTTGAAACAAGGGAAAAAGAAACCTTGCCAAGACAAACACTTATGATATCAAAAATAAAATTGCACCCTATGAATGCTACCGATTGTTTGTATGTTGAGAATGTTTACACTGGTATCACACAATCGAAGACACTTCAAGCAATATCTACCTACAAGACAAGGCTCAATACTTACCAACTTAGCCCACAACTTGATGCCCCCTTACCTCACACCAAGTGGTTACCCACAAGAGATATTGGCTTTGTCGTGGAAGTGTCAAATGACACAACCAAAGGGACACATATGGTGAGTATCTTAAGGTGATCCGGGTAAACCACTTGGATCAATCCTTGCACTAAGAAGATAAGCGGCTAAATAAGGTGGCCTCTAACCTATGGTTCTTAGTAAGGGCTTCCGTTCATAACACCCCTCTTGCTCCTCATAAAGGACTAGGACCTCGTGGCCTCAAGAGTACCTTAAGCATTCTTGTTCAATGTTTTCCCCATGGTTGCAATCCCATGAGCTACTCACATCAAACGAAGACAAGTGTTATGTCTATCAAGGTTTTTGGTGTCCTTGATAGCCTTGAGATTATAGTGAGTTGGAATCACTTGCCACCAAGGAAAATGATGACAAGGTTGTCCCCACTTGAGTCGTTCCTCTTGATTGCTCAAGAGTAGGCCCGCTAAAAGATTCCTAAACTAAACAAAATGGATCAACTCTTGAGGTTCAAGGTTTTTGATTCACCACAAGGGTGAAGAGCATACTCCCCTATCTCAAAAATCTCTCCCAAACACACCAAGCAAAGTTCATTTACCCTCTTGTTTTCAAAATTCAAAGATGGGTCAAGATTTTCTGGTTCACCAAAATGGTGAAGAGCATACTTCTCCTACCACCCAAGAATTCCTACAATAAGATCTTAAGTGCCTAATAAATGAAACAACTAGTTTTTGCCACACTTAAAAAGGAAAGAAAATAAACAAGCAAGATTTTTTTTTTGTTTTTATGCTTGGGCAGCCCTGCAAAAACTGTTAGTAGCCCTCTTTGACATGCATTTTTAGCAATTTTCAAGCAAATGAGAGCACCTACAACCACAACTTGTTAGACCAACAAGAGTTAGGAGAATCAAAATTCAAAATCTACCAATGATTAGTACATGAAAAATCAGATAATCTACAAAAATAATTGATCAAATGATAAAATCTGAAAATGAAACCATCATGGTTGGATTAGGCTCAGAAAGACCTTTCCAATGATATATCACACTTAAACTTTTGATACCATTTGCAAAATTTCAAAAAAAAATGGGCACCCATTTTCCAGAGTGGCACAGATTTGCACAGATTTGAAAACGCTAGAAATTTCAGAAAATTTCAAAAAGATAGCTAAGAACCTGAAACTTGTAAGATAGATAAAATAACTCAAAAATAGGTCACTGCCAGGTACAGACACAGTATCACGCGATACTTCACCCGACACCAGGTGATACTTCTCAGTCTGCGTGATATTTCACCTTATGCCAGGCGATATACCTCAGTACTGGTGGGCGATATACTCCAGGCAGATCGAGCGATAGTCCGTAAAGGGTGAACTATCATGCGATATTTCTCTTCAAAGCAGGCGATATTTCTAGCAAGCGCGAAGTATCGCACCGCTATACAGAGATATATCGCGCGATATTTCTGAGAAGTATCGCGTGATACTTTGAGAAAAAAAAATCAAAGACTGAAAATGAAGCTAAAAATTGATGAAAATATTGATGGAAAATGCGGATTTAAAGGGACAAAGCTAATCTACTCTGCCCCACGGTGGGCGCCAGAAATGTACACACTAAAATGGTGCACTTCTATGAACCATTACATGCAAGGTTGCTCAAGAATGAGGCCTCACAAAGCGGCTCATAGCTCTTTATGCATGGAGTTGCAAGATTGAAAATTGCTCTCAGCTAGAGCTATGAACTCATGACCTTGCTAGTCAACCACACAATGAGAGATTCAAGTGAAGACAAGGGCAACAATGCCAATATCTCCAAGAATCCAATATGTAATGCAAACTAGAATGAGGATGCAATCTAAGCTATGAAAAGAAAGTACAATGCAACTAATCTATGAAAGGAAATAGCAATGGATTACAAATCCTTCCTATTTAGACTATGTGAACTTATTCTATTGCATAAAAGGAAATCTATACTAAGAATGCCATTATCATGCAACTATGAAAGCAAATATGAACTAGATGATGCAATGAAGCAATTCTTCAATGTCTTCAAACTCCAAATGCACCTAAAACCTGTAGCATAACATTAGCATAAAACAAGTGGTATGCAAATGAAGGAGAGAGCTCCCCTTTTATAAGAAATGCAAAGGAATGGGCCATGGAGATTAAGAGGCAAAAGTCTTAATCAGTGGTGGAGCTTGAAAGAGGAGCAATCCATGTGCACAAGTATCCTCCAATGAGAGTGAAGTGTTGACTTTTGAGCCTCATGTGAGACAAAAAGTACTTTTTTCCTTTTTGTGAAATAAGAATAATATTTTATTTGTGCAACTTAGGATAAGAGGAAAAGTGGGGCTTTTTATTTAATCAAAAGGGGAGGAAATATTCCTTTTAATTAAATAAAGACTTAGGATAAATGGTTAGCCCAAGGATAAAAATCCAATATATGATTGAAACTAAGATTTGATCAAGAAATTGATATTGTTGAAAATATTGATTATTGATAAAAATGATTCAGGGTTGATAAATCAAATAAATCGGGCCCAAAGTCTAGGTGACCATTTTAGGGTGCATACAGCTACAAACTAGCTATAGATGCTGATACTGAAAACAACCCAATGAAACTCGACCCATGTGTAATAACAACTCTGTAAAAATTTGAGTCCCTGTCAAACCAGTACTCACACCCAACTGCACTAAGAGAACAACAGTGACCAAATATGCCCAGATCACTGTCAACAAATCTATCGCCTGATAAGCAGTCCTGAGTGTGCGAACACTGCAAATGATCTAACTTATAACTACCAAATCCATCTGCAAGTGATGGTGCTAATCCATCCCATAACGAATGGTAGGATACCAAAGCTAGCTTAACGCTACGCGAGATCAAGTCTCCCACCTGAGGGTCAAAAGAAAAATGATGAGCATACCCCACTATGAAATGCCGGTCAGAAACCCCAAACTCTGTCAATAGCTCACCATTACCAAACTGAGAATCAGAAGATGGCTCCAATCTTTGACTTTGCATCACTGTAGGCTGGGTAGGAACCTACACAATCCTCTCAACAAACCCAACCTCGAAGTCCCTGTGAGGAAGCATAGTGGAAAGAGTCTCCACAATCTTCCCAACTAACCTCTGAATGGCGCAAGTGCCTCAGATGAGAATACCCTCTAACACTCCATAGGAGTCTTGTCGTACATCTGCACTCTCGAGTAAATACTCCATAAAAGATTCAGTACAGTAGAAATTATATGTGGAAGCGTCAACATACTCCCCTGCAATCCACAGCTAACCCCTCTGTAAATGTGGCACAGCCAAATGTACCATGCTGTTAGCTATGTGAGAAAGATCACCCTGAGTATTTGACTCCACTGGTACTCCTATCTCATCTGTACCAAGTACCCTCAAATCTTGAACATGTGTGTCTACCACAACATCATGTTCTTCGCTACCAACTGTAGGAGAAAATTCACCACCAACCACCTCAATATGCAAATGAACTGGGTTTGGGGCTGGTGTGGACCGCAAATGCTCCAACTCCATGGTCACCTCCTCTAACTGAATCTGTGACTCTTGAAGATCCTGCTGAGTGTCCTCCAAAGCCTCAGTAGTCACTGTGAGCTCCTAGGTAAGCTCACTCACCTCCTCCTCTCAATCTAGTAGTGCCTCATAAGCTGTACTCCCCCACTCAACCAGGTGATCTCAGTTGGCTACCATCTATAAGTAATCCTATCTCAAAATCCTGACAGCCTCCCACAAAGAATGAATCTCTGTCAGGGAAAGGTAACCACCATCGTGCTCATCTGTCATAGGGGCACCCCAACTATTAACAGCCTAAAATTGATGAGTGGCATTGAAATGCTCAAGAGTAGTAGTGATGTCTCTCTCACCAACTTGCAACTGGCTAGTCACATGATGACTCTGCACAACGGGCCTCCTATGAACCAGCTCAAATGCATTGTCTACACTGTGATAGAAAGCTGAATCAAATGAACTCCCCTCAAGATCACCTTCACTCAGTGTACTAACATCTAAGTACACCTCCACACTTTGAATGCAGGCATTGGACTCATCCTTATCTAACTCCAAAGAAGCTACTGCTGAAACTATCTCATCATCACAATCTCCAGCTCCCTCATCCCCTGCAACTAATTGAGAGTCCAGATCCTGACAAATATCCTTAGGGGTCACTGGTGAAGTAACTCCCTCTACAGACAAGGTAACCCTAGCAGAAACAAACTCCTGCCACTCTGACTCTACCCTATCCTCATCTATGGACCCTGACAACACTGAATCAAGGAACCCATCTCCACCAACCATCGACGCTAAATCTATGCCCAAAGCTGGAAATAAAAATCCAAATACACTACAGCACTCATTAAGCTCACTCTCAGCAATGAATACATCTGGAATGCTAGTGTACATATCCTCTAACTGCATCTCCTTTATCGACTCTGGCCATGAACACAACTCAATGTTGACCTATGGGTAAACTACACTGTAGCATGGAATGTCATCTGTTAAATCATCTACAACACTCCCATCCTGAGTGTCATCACTAGAAATCTCCATGCTCAAATCCTCAACACAGGAATATAATAATGTCTCCTGTACCGAACCCATACTGCGACTGCTATCATAAATATCAGAACTATCAAAGCTCAAACTCTCCTCGCAGTCATCACTCAATATCATACAGGGGGCATTGTCACCAATGCAACTCACAACATCCTCAAAAGTGTCCTCAAATGTGTCCATACTGACAACTCTCACATCACCTACAAGAATCTCAACTACAGACACGGATCACTGTACACATGACTCATCGTCAACCTGTACACCAACAATGTTGGAGCCCAAACTGAAATCAAGTGTCCCCTCTGTAATACTCTGATCACCAAGTACACCACTGGGAGACTCCATAGAAGCCTCAGGCCTATCTGTGGAAGCCACTACCTCCTGAACTAGAGCAATGCTACTGTAGCTGACATACACATCCCCAATGTCAATTCCCTCTGAAGAAGAATCTGAATGAACTACAACATTAACTGCCTCTATAGAATCCACAATGACTGCTCTGGGAGCCTCAACCCAGTGATGCTCGACACTACTGTCCTCCAGTGGCACTGAAACATCCAATGAATCTGGTGCAAAAAAACTATCATCAGCACTGTGGATGGTAATAGCAGGTGCTGAACTAGATAATGGTACATCAGCATCACAATCAGCGGATGGAGAAAACTCAAGTCTTCTCCCCTGCGAACCCGATGTCGGCCTACTAAAAGAAGAAGTAAAATATCTCGCTGCCCTGTCAACTATAGCCGGATCCAACAATCTCTCTGCAAGTCACTGTTGATGCAATCTTAATCTCTCAGCACTTTCCACCAAAGCATCTAACTCTGTTCTCTTCCCTCTACTACTGTGTCGACTTCTTGAACTTGACCTCCTGTATCTATCCATGGCTGGGAAATAGAAATACTGATCACTCTGATAATAATTTCATACAAATAATGAAATCAATTCCCACAGGATGGCAAGAACTTGGCTCTGATACCACTGTGAGGAACCGTAGTTGGCTCTTCTTGTATTTTAAAATTTATTTCATATAATTGCAAATTATCTCTCAAATCGTTCTTGCAAACAATTAAGAACTTATATATATATATATATATATATATATATATATATATATATATATATATATATATATATATATATATATATATATATATATATATATATATATATATATATATATATAAATTCTCAGACTAGAAATTTCAAGTTATAATTGAATGTATCTTCTTTAACATATCATCGCCATGAATTATCTTGCGAAATCATAACACATAAAATCTTAACTTCAAAATTTAAATAGGCACCTAAACTGATTTAACTCATCCCATAATACAACCACTGTGTAAATAAAATAGCCACCTTGCATTCAATGTTCATGGCTTTACTGAAGCAGAACGTGAATCTCTTGATGTATACCATCCAGGAAATGGTGTGGACACTTGTTACTAGTGTCTCTGCTGGACGTCATTCCCAGAATATGCTGCGGCTGCCTCTGACCACACTTCACGTAAATATCCCGCCTTGACACAGAACCAAAGAACTGCCAACAGTCCAACACAATGCGTGGGCCTAGGATACTTTCAAATGCCAGCAGTGAGTTGCAGTCTCATGTTGCCAGCAAATGCGTCTAGGAGATGCTTGGGGAAAAGGAACGCAACAGTTGCAATCTCCTCTAAAAATGTCACACCCTTATTGCAATTCACGTCACCTACTGATAATAATACCCAACCTTGTAAAATGCCAGACTTGTAATGAAAATTCAATAATCACCTTTCACATAATCTTTGATAATCAAAATATATTAAATGCAGCGTCCCAGAATTATCTCAAAATTCAACGTATTGTATCCAAAAATACAATTTCACCAGGCAACAAACAAATCTTCAGAATTGTCACTTCGATCAATTCAATATACAACAGCATTGAATTGATATCTAGAATTAAACAGATGTGAAATTCACCATTACAGGCAATGGCTCAAATCACCAGAAAGAGGAATCTGTCCTCGAAACCCTAGCCAGGGCAAAACTTCACAAACTCCAAAATAATAATGATTGCATAATGAATGCCTGAAAGTGCTTTTTTGTGCAAAATATATAGGTTTTTCAAAAAAACACTTTTTTAATATTTCCCTTAATTGGCTTATTAAATACTCCCCACTTTATAATATAATATTATAAAGTCGTTAGTTATTAAATTAAACCAATATAATTTAATTTAATAACGCCTTTAAAATTAGAGCCACAGACTTGTCTACCTACAATCTTTGAACTTCTGACAAAGCATCAGGACCAACTGCCCAGCCAAAAATAGATACTTCCCTACCAGAAATAGCCACTGCTAAAAATAGACTTACTATAAATAGTAAGTCTCTCAAACTGGAGATTCTCTGAAACTAAATCCTGAGATGCCTGATGCTCCGTGTAGACACCCTGCCAATCCCGGCCATACCAGAAACCCCACTTACTAAAAATAGTAAGTTGGCCAAAATGACCCGAACCAAGAGCAGACCTGATAATCTGAATCTCCATAATGGAATCTCAACGCTGGCTCCACAAATTGACCCCCTCTGAACACCCGTTTATCTTGCGAGGGTCGCCAAACCAAGCTAAATCTGAAGTCTGAAAAACGGGGACATTACAGATTCTATGGCTTTGTGGTTAACTTTGATCATGTATGGTACTAATCCCCATTTTCTTGGTCAACACTTTTTATTCTCTTTTTTGACTTCATAGTATGATAATTTTGTTGCTCAAAATTGATAACATGAATCTTTATATAACTTTTTCCATTTATTTCATTGACTTGTCACGAAGTCAACATTGTTCATCATTGCTTTCAATGATGAAGCAAGTGATATTAACCTAGGGTTTAACATTGATGCCTCCAATCTTGAAAATTATTCAATAAGTTCAATTTTATTTTGTTCTAAATTCCTTAACGAATACTCTTGACTTTTTCCATGGTATACTTGAAGTGTTAGAAGGGATTTTGAATTGCAAAGTTCTCTTTAGGATTATTTTCACCCAAATTTGGTTTTGCATTAAGGTTTATTAGATTTGATATAATTTGAAAAAATCCAATCGAAAATAATCTAATTTATTCAAATGCAAAAAAAATTGATTACAAAACACTAAAATTTGGCTCTTAACTCTTTACAACATAGCATTGTGAAAATCCCCGTGAAATTAAAAAAAAAATGAAATAGTTTTGGACAAGAGAATGCAAGCGAGCTTGTTTGCAAGTGTGGCCATGACCTATAAAGAGTTTATAATTTTTATTTTAAATATTTTTATGTTTATAGAATTTGTTTGTATTTTTTTACCACAAAATATGCTCAAATTTTGTGACCAAAAAACATGAGTGTATTTTTTGCCCACAAAATGTGAGCATATTTTGTGGTTACAAAATGCAAGTGCATTTTGTGGTCACAAAATGTGAGTGCATTTAGTAAACCACAAAACACACTCATTTAATGGCTTGATATTTACTAAACCATAATGAGAGCACTTATTTTGGTTTTAAAAAATGTGTGTTTTGTGATTTTCAAAGGAACACAAGCATACTTTGTGGTTTTCAAAAGAACACAAGCATACTTTGTGGTTTTCAAAATAATGTGGACATGTTTTAAACAAATTTCACCATTTTGCCACTTTTGGTACACCATTTCATGAAATCATCCCCATAGCTATAGAATTAAGACCCACAATTACAAACTTAACCTTCATCCTATAGTTCAACAACTATTTTCTATAGAATTGACATGTGGGAAAATGATTACATAAAACTTGTTTGCTTCAATTATTTGAATATGTGCATGCAACTTCATGGCATCTATAGATAGTATTAGAGTTTAATACTCAATGCATAGTCTCCTTAGTGAGATTCCTCGAGCTAATTTAATTGGTTGAAAAGAGACCAAAGACAAGGAAAATAACTATACAATATGCCTACTCTATCATTGGGATATCAATGGTAAATAGTGATACAATAATATGCTATGCTCTCTAAATGATAACACAATAGTCAAATTGAAGATTCTTAACTTTCATTGTGTAAATTATGATGTTTCCCTTTTAAATAATATTTTACATTGTAAACTACTCATTTTGTGTTTTAACGTGAAGAAAGCCAAGTTGAACTTATAATTAAATTTTAATTTGAAAATTCTAATGTCAAATCTACAACTACAAATGTAAACCAAGTTTAAATCCATAAACATATTTAATTCAAGTGAAAGAATATGAAACGTAAATCAAATCTATGCCTTTAGACTATATAAATCAATTAGATTGAAGTTAAGATCATATCATTTATTAACTTTTATACTACATATACAATTATACGCTCTCAATGTGAAAGCAAAAGCAATTATTTTCTTCAAAGTTGTAGATTAATTAAAAAACAGTTCGAAGGTAGAAATGTACAGAAATTGATGGGAATAGAGCTTGAGAATGGCAGGCAGGGGCTCATCAGAATAACATCTTAACATCTTTCTGCTCGCTGAAAGTAACATTTTCATGTGCCTTCCAAAAGGTTTTCTTGTTTTCTACTAATTACGACAGTTTGAGCAAGTTTTGGACTTAGTAAATTTGGGCAAGTAATCTACCATTCTCTATTCCTTATAAAACTCGTTTGAATAGAACAGAAGTTTTCTATTAAGATTAGATTGAAAAGCATGCACCAAATATTTGTGACATTGATGGTTGGTGTAAATTCTTACATTGTAAGTTTGAGTTTGCATTAGTTTTCTTATAATTTCTATGTTCTGTCCACATTCTTCATAAAAGTAGTTTATGACAAGTAGTCTTGAATTTGAATGATTTATAAGGTAAGAGTCTTTGGGTTATTGTTTAATTTGTCGTAAGATTTGTGTTTTTACTTGAACAATATTTTTTTGGTGTTGTTTTATAGAGATTATAGGTTTTCCTTAATCTCATTTCAGATTTGATTTCTTTTTCTCACTCTAGGACATATAGAGTGTGAAAATAAATGAGAAAGAAGGATGACTCTATTTGATGCTTGGATATTTCATGTTAGAATGAGGTAGTTTCAAATTTTCTAAGTTTCTCAATACGAGCAATTTTAATGAATGAAAAAATTCAACTAATCTATTATTTGTATTATTTTAAATTCAAGTATTAAGTAATTGATATTTTAAATGAACTTTTTAAATGATTGTTGACCTACGACTTTTTAAAAATATAAATTTTCTATATTTTTTGTGTTTCAATTTTTTGTATAATTTTTTCATTGAAAGTAAATGTAATTAATGCAAATCTATAAAAAAAAAAGAAAATATAATCTAAGATCTAATGTAGTAGAGGGAAAAATTCTAGACTATCCAGGAGAAAATAATAAATTTAGTTCTTCAAGGATAGGAAAATTTTCTAATTACTAAATCTATAATAACTTTTCAAATTGAAAGAGCTTGGAAAAAATATGTAAGCTATCGTTCATGCTTACGCAATCAAGGATCAATATTTTTCTACATCGTTATCCACATTAGTCAAAAACTCTACTTGATATAGGGATATTTGACCAAATCAAAAAAATGTGTACAAGAAGCTTAGAATAAATTAGAAAAAAAATGAAAAAGGATTTGGTTTATTGTAGAAGCATGAAATTCTTATTAAGGTCATAATACAAACTTAATCCTCTAGACATAATTCTTTATGGGAATGACAACTCTTAGCAAGGGTGACAAGAATATGAGAAGATAAGCTTCCTCACCTAAAACTGATGGGGAGGGAGGTATTTTTAGTTGTATAGGATGCAATAGTTGTGGGGTTGATTAGAAGAACATCAAAGGGTATTGGAAGATTATAAAAGACTGGCTGGGAGTCAAGGAGAGATGATAAATTAGTTAGGGTTAGTGGTTCAATCAAGAGCAAAGAGAACTAAAAATGGAAGTAAACTAACCAAAATTGAAAGAAATCAACAAAGTTAGAATATTACGTGCATGTCCCTTCTAGGAACATGGTCATTCCTTTTGCTAGCATTTTATTGAGGTGACACTAAACTCAAGCACAAATTATCTAGGTAACCCAATAATTTCCTAGGAAACCCATAGTTGAGGTTCTAGACATTGAATTTGAACTTGCAATAGATGGTTAAGGGGCTACATATGTTAGTGGAAGTATTAAAAACATATTTAAATTTATATGAGAAGGTGTAATTCATGCCTTCATGGTTCATGAGCTATATTTCCATATATCATAATCAAACTTCCACAATGTTATATGAGTTTAATTTACAACACTTACAATACCAACTACTAATCCTATCTCAGGTTAATTATATGTGTGTGTGTGTGTGTGTGTGTGTGTGTATGGATCATGTCATTTATATGGCGGCTTTGTATTTTACTATACTTAGTTTTTCAATTGGTTTATGTGCTAAGTTCTTATTAACTTGAGTCTAAAATTCTATAAGCAACTAACTGATCTTAACTTTAACTTCTAATGGATCAAGTTGCACACTAGGCATAGAATTTTGAAATGTGCATGTATAAGGGACCAATGAATCTATGTGTTGGGATATAAGAAAAATCTACATTGGTCAAAGAATTTTAGTTGATGACATGATGGTTGTGCCATGTTCAAGCCAAAATAATAAGGATTTCCACATAAATTATACATTATATTATCAAGGGAATATAAAAAAATGTTATACTAATCATATGATTCTTAATTTGATAAGAGTGATTGAAGAGTGGCTAATTGGCCATTCATAGTAATATCATTATATTAAATTAAAAGTCAAATTATGAGCACAAGACAAAATTAATTATGATAACTTTAGAAATAGAACACAAAGACAAAAAAAAGTTTTCAAATAATCTAACTAGCTTTCTACCACAAATGTTAGTGCAACACAAAAATCATGGTGTTATAGGCTATCATTATGTAGGGTTAGAAAATATGGTAGTAACATAAAACAATAAAATAAAATGTGCTCATGTTTTGAGACAAAAGGGGGTCAAAACCTAGTGCAGTACGGAACATTAATAACTAGATACTAAAAAATCCTAAATGTTAAATGGAAACAAAGAGGAAGAGATCCCCTAAGCACCAATTATTTATGAGATCTTGAACTAAAGGGTGAGATTATTTTAAATCCTTCATAGAAAACAACAAAGAGAAGGTTGGGGTTGGCTATTTAGGAGCTTTCTTTGGTAAAATTTTTGTTTTGGTGTTTCTACAGTCTTCATAAAAAACTAGGATGGATATTGTATAGTCCTAAATAGTTAGCACCCATATTTGGATGCTTTAGGACTTTCTAAGCCCCGTTTTGGTCATTTAAAGGTCAGAATGCCCTTTATGCTTGATCCTGGCAAGCCGTTTATTCATTTCCTGCTCCTTTTCTCTCTCCTTGAGCTCCCCTAAAATTTGAGCCTATTTTTCCTAAGACATGTGACCGCCATTGTAAACATGTCCCTATGACATGCCACCAATGGCAATGTGTCCCTGGCTTTTGGAGCTCAAACTTTCTTCGAGGCCCCATGTCAGTGTCCTATTTTTTGGATTTTCATCTATGGTCAACCTAGATCTAATTTGAATCCTGAAATGATGGGTTTAGTATAAGAATCCCTTATCATTCCTCATTTTGACATCCATAATCCATTATCAATTGCAAGCATTTTTTGCAACCAAGCTATCAAGATCTCAAGAAAAAAAGAGCTATTACATTCAAGATTTGAAGGCAAGCATCTAAGTTCAAGATCTCCAAGTCCATAATTATTCAAGATCATTCAAATAAAAGGAAATATGAACTCCATTTGATACAAGTTTCTCTCCCATGATGTCCAAGTAGAGGAATTATCAAATCAAGCAAGAATATCGATTCATTCATCCATCCTTCTCTCTCCTCTTTGCAAGTGTTATCAAGCATATCATCATTCAAGATCTAGGAGTGGAAATCATAGATGCATGCATTTGTGAAGGCATCCTTGATTTTTCATCTCATTTCAAGGACAACATTTTGGATTTCAAGAACATTCAAGCATCTTCATGGATTTGAGTCATTTGTACATCCATTCACGAGGGTTTTATGCAAGGTAAATCAACAATTTTCCTTTTTACATTCATTCCTTTATACAATTTCTTTTAAATTTCAAGGTTGATTCCTCAATAGGGGTTTGACCAAGGAAAACCCATTTCCATAACCTTTTCATTTTTACTATGTGCAGGAATAGGTTATAGAACCACAGTTTCAGATATGGGAAGAACATGAATAATTGTAGGTTCTGTAAAAGTTTCATTCGAAAACCTTAGGGACCCATCGCTTAACTCAACCTATATTAGGTACACGTCACCAAACTCAACAAATCTCGACCACTTTTTCCTCAGATTTATGTCATAGGTCTATTTCATCATCTGATTTTCTCTTATGTCTATTTCAACTCAGTATCTATGTGAGGCCTACCCTAGCCCGTCATAGTTCAACATTGATTTTCTAGTTTAAACTCTTCAATTGATATTTTGATTTTGAGATACTTAGACTTATTGGACATATGTTATTATTTGAGGATTGATAAATCATATGCTATGTTTATTCTACACCTTGATTTTTGTTGATTAATATGCTTAGTTGATGCTTTATGATAATTGATCCATATACATCTATGTTTAGGATCATGATTTGACGATGCAGTATGATGGATATATTAGATGTTATATAATGTAAATTGATTAAGAAATACATGTTTATGCATATTGCGAGCAAATGCATACATTGAATTATGTTAAAATGGATTATTAAAAATGAAAGTGTTAGTTGATGTGTGTTGATTTATATCATTTACTTTTCGATGTCATTATGGTTATTTATTAGACTACTAATACTTGAAATGAGTGTGTAGGAGATTGACCATGGTTCTAAATATGGGGAATACAGAGTGGATCTGTGTTTATTAGTAAAACCAAGGTTATATCTAATGAAGAGACACGAACCTCATTGTCTTTCATTTTATTCATACGTGTGTTGATGTATGTTTGTATTCAATTTAGTAAATGTGAATTTATGTTTAGTGATACTATGTGTGAATGGGTTGTAATTTATGTAGTGTGACTTGACACATGGGTGTATGAGGTGTTGGCATGACTAATCCTTTTAACTAGGATACATATGAAACCAACTAGAGGGTTATCCTATAGAGTTCCCATGCTTATCCCAAGGTTAGGAAGCTTCTAGATGGGTCAAGGTTAGATAAACTCGTATGTTAACTTCAAGTGAGGTTTTGGAGGGTCTAGGAAGCTTCTAGAGCGTAGTTAGGGTCAAATTTAACTACTCCACTTGGTATTCTAAGGGTTAGGGGTTAAATTTTGGTCATCATAAGGCCCAAAAATCATTAATGACACCTTTAAAATATCCCCAAAATCAATCTACGAGTTTAGGAGTTTGAAGAATTTGGGCAAGCCATCTTCTCAGTTCCATTTAGTCTTCAAACCACATTTTTGAGGGGAGGAAGATATTTGGAGAAGTTATGGTAAGGTTACTCCTTCATTTATGGTTGTAAGTTTTTGGTGGAGTGGGAATAAATTTAGAGGGGTTGTGGTAGACTTTCTAGGTTATTCACCCACTCTCTACTCTTAGAGACTTGCTAGAATTGGAAGGAATTTTGGAGACAAAGCCTAGGATAAAGGGGAAAATCTCTTCTCAAAATTCTCATTGCCTTAAGCTTAGAAATAGGTTGGTGCTCACACTCTTCATTTTTATGATAGGTATTGCTGGAATCTTGGATATGCTCTCATGGAGTCCTTATGATTTTTTGACGAACCTCTTTGAATTTCATGGGTGTTTAGTTTACTTTCTTTTTATGTATTTATTTTAGTATTGAGTTTTATTTTTTTGTTGTTAAAGGTTTTTTCAAGGTACACTCACCCTTGGGAGGATAGAGTAACCTTGAGGGGTGAAGGGGTTAGTGAAAACCTTGCTAGTGTAGAGTCTCACCATGTGTGGGAGGGATAAACATGGATATTTTGGTCTCCATGGTGCCAAGTTTTGCCTATGGGAAATTGGGGCCCGTAAAGAGTGTTCTTGGCTTAAATCCATAGTTTTGTTGTGAGGAGGAATTTGGAAAAGAGTTTGTTTTGAGCCCATGTGTGGCATTTGTTTCCTTTATATCAACTTGACTTATCATCATGGGTATGGTCCACTTTCACCTCATGTTTAATGGTATTTTGAAGGCCTATTTGTATGCCTTAGGTTTGGGAGTTTTATGTTTTTTCATGTTTGATAAGTTGTTGTAAGTTTTCTTGTTTGTACATGTTCACTCTTTACTCCCCTAGCTCGGGGGTGGCCTTGTAAAGGTTTAGGTTGGGAGGTGAGCATCCATGGTCAACCTATATTTTATGTAGGTTTATGCTTGATTCCTATGGAAATGGCTTTGGATGCAGTTTTGTAAAGATCTCCTATTTTGTGAAGGTTTTGTGCTCCCAACCTTATGGCTATTATGTATTTTAGGAATTTTGTAAAGAAGGTTATTTAATGTATTTTGAAAGTTGAAGGTTGTAAAAAATTTCTTTATGAAAATATAAGAAAGAAATATTTTATTGAATTCCTTGCAAAATAATATTTGTCATGACATATGTTTCCTTACTTTGAAATAATAGTTATAGTTAAAATAAAGTTTAAATTAAGTCATTTATTTATCTCAAAATAAATTTATTATGATTAAAAAGCATAGCAATAGATTTCATTGGTTATTTAAAAGTTAAGTTGCCTATCATCATTCAATATGGTTGCAAATAATTTTACGGCTCATACTCGCTCTGTGCTTTGCTAGGGTTTTTTCACCTTGTGCTCATTTCTGTAGTCCCATCCTTCACACATACCACAGTTATTGTGGGAAATAGCCTAATATATATGGCTCCAGCCACTTCCCACCAAGCAGTTGATGCTGGTGTTGGTGTGGTTTTGGATAGCAATGGCACCACCAATAAAATGCCCCCGCAAGTTTGTACACAAAGTATTCCACGAGGTATGGCTCGGCCTGATATTGTTTTACCCATTAATGAATTCAATGATGTATGCACTTGGCTTGAATCACGCACCCTGATTGGCTATTTTCTGGGTCGCAACCCCCCTGAACATGTTCTCAAGGACTGGGTTGCGAAGAACTGGACTCATGGAATCCACCTAGAAGGCATTCAGAGCCTTACCAAAGGCTTTTTTCTTTTTCATTTTTCTAACCCCTCCCATGTGGATGCTATCTTTGCCAAAGGTCCCTGGAATATCAGGGCCTCGCTGTTAATCTTCCAACGCTAGTCTCATGACTTCTCTATCTCTGATGACAAGAAGCTCAAAGTCCCAGTATGGGTCAAGTTCCCCAGTCTTCCCTTACCTTATTAGCCTTTCATGCAAGCCATAGCGCAGAAGCTTAGTAGGGTTATATGTTTCGAGTGTGACCATTTTCTTAATCTACGTCCTCACAAGAGGCTCTGTGTTGAGGTTGACCTTTCTAGGGATCTCAAAGAATCCATAAAGATTCAGGTTGGTGATACCACCTTCACCCAGAAGGTGCTCTATCTTAATCTTCCCAATACTTGTTATCAGTGTCAATTCGTGGAGCATAATATTAAGGACTTCCCTTTGGTAGTACCTCATACCAAGCCTCCTCCCAAGGATGTTAGTTCACAGCTGGTTGAGGCTAGCAAGAAAGAAGAGGGTAAAAAAGATGAATGGGTCACTATCGGTCACCGTAACAAGCCCCACAAGGAGCTTGTTTCGGGTCTTGCCTCCCATTTTCCACCTTCTGATAACATGGTTTTTTTGGAAACCCTTGCTATCAAAGTTTCAAACCCTGTTGGGTAGGGGAAAGATGTTTCCACCGCCCAAGCTTTCGCTCCTCTAGCCAGCATGCCTATGATGGCTATCAAGATTATTTCTTCCAATTCTTTCTGCCACTCTCGCAAGCCTTCGGGGCTCATGGAGACTAAATTTAATGGCATGCAAGATAAGCGGCGTAATATTTCTCTAGATTTTCCTAGGTCTGGTTTTGCCCCAAGATATTTGTCTAATAGCTTTGATTCCCTTCGGGATGAGGATGGAATGGATGACACTTTTATTCCATGAAGTACATCTCATGGAATGTTCGTGGGTTGACAGACCTACACAAAAAATATTTTGTCAAGGATTTTCGTAAGCATTTTTGTCATCTGGATGTTTTATGCCTCCAGGAAGTTAAGATTTCTGGTTTCATGCTTGATGCTTCTTATAAATTTATTTGGCCTAAGAGCCTTGCTCTTTGTTCTCAGCACGAGGTTGGCCGAGGTGGAGTTGTTACTCTCCTCTCTCCTCGTTGGCATTCCCTACTGGTTAGCCATGGTTCAGATCCCATGCAACATGTTGTTTGGGCCACTTTCATCATTGAGAATCATTCCTTTGGCATAGCTAATGTTTATGCTCCCAATGATGCTATTGAAAGATCTCACCTATGGCGTTGGCTTGTGGATTCTCTGCCACCTGCTACCTGGCTTATTTGTGGGGTCTTCAATATGATGGAGATGGCATCTGACAAGGATGGTTTTGTACCATTTCAATGGATAGCTGGTGAAAGAGAAGCCTGGTATTACATGCATAATAAATTAGGGCTTTTTGATCCCAATGTGGGCCACTGCTATTCTGATGGGGCCTGGAACATGGTCTAATTATAGGGCTTCTTCTAAAAGAATTCATAAAAGGCTTGATTGTGCCATGATCTCGATTCAATCTTTTTTTTCCTTTTCTGACAAGAAAGCCTTATTAGTCACTCCTCTTATTGATGTGACCTTGTCAGACTACTTTCCCATCCAATTTAATGTTGTTTGGTAGACAGCTAAGGCTAGGCCTCTCACCACACAATTCTACTTTAATACTTTTGTCCTTCATCATCCTTCCACTATGGCCCACATTCATCGGGTTTGGAACCTTGAGCCTAGACCCACCAACTTGACAGGATGGATTCAATGGTGGAATGATGCCATCAGGTGTATAGCTCATTTCTTGCACATCTATGGCAGGCAATTGGCCAAATGTCATCGCAGAGCCTATGATGTCAACACCAAAGCTTTGCATGTTGCCACCAAAGCTTTAGCTCAGGACCTATTCAATCAAGAGTTGCAAATCAATCTTGCTAAGTTATGCCACCAGAAGCAAGTGGCTGACAACCATGCTACTAGAGGAGCCCAAATCAAAGCCTAGTTGCACTAGTTAAAGGTTGGAGACCAAGTCTCAAAAGAATTTTTACTACCCTCCGTCCTCGGCATACTAGTACAGTCATATCCAGAATTCAAGAAGGTCATTCCCTTTTCATGAAGCTTTCTGATGTTTTGCAAGCCTTTGTTCACCACTATGAACAAGTCTTTGCTACTCAGGGCTGCTCCCTTGCCAGCAAGAAAGCTCTTACGGATTGCATCACGGTGGTTCCTCATTGTGTCTCCCCTACTCAGTAGGTCTTTTGTGACCAACTGCTTTCCTTGCAGGATCTTCATGAAGGTGTGTTCTCCATGGCTAATGATAAAGCCCCTGGTTGTGATGGCTTCCCTGTGAGTTTTATAAATCCCTTTGGGATGCCATTGGTCTGGATCTCCACCAGGTCTACTTGGAAGCTTTTCATACCCAATCTCTTGGGGATATTATTAACCAAGGGAATATCATGTTCATTCCCAAAACTAGGGATCCTGAGGATATTTGTAACTAGCGGCCCATCACTTTGCTCAATGTCTCATACAAGATCATTGCAAAAGCACTGGCTCTCAAGATTCATCACATGCTTTCACAAATTGTTCAGCCTGAGTAAATAGGGTTTGTTAAATCAAGATTTATTCTTGACAACATCATTGTTGTTTGGGAAGGTATGGAATGGGCTCGTAACTCTCACCAGAAAGCCCTTTTTCTCAAAATTTATTTTGCTAAAGCTTATGATCGTATTGAATGACATTTTATCCTCACGATGCTTCACGCTATGGGTTTTGGCCCAAGATTTCTTCAATCTCTGTAGATGCTCTTCAATAATGTCTCCACCTACATTACCATTAATGGCCGCCAGTCTTCCACCTTTGGGCTTTTCCGTTCCATTCGATAGGGTTTCCCTCTAGCTCCGACTCTTTATGTGTTAGCTATCGAAGGGTTTGGCTATCTGCTGGCTCACCTCCATTTCCATGGGAACTGTTAGGGGAATCTCCTTGCCGGATTCCTCTGAATAGCTTGTCAATGGCCATTTCACCGATGATTCCTTCCTCACTCTAGCAGAGGATGAAGAGAATATCAGGGTAGCCTTGTAGTGTTTAGACATCTTTTGCTTGGCTTCTGGCTCAGGCATTCAGTGGCACAAAACCCTTTGTTATAGATAGTCATCTCTTCCTGAGCCTCCCTAGCTTTCTCAATTTGGCTAGTCAAGAATTCAACATGGGGAGATATTCTAATTTTTGGGTATTCCCTTTGCTTTTCAAGGCAATCCTACTAATCTATCAAATGTAGTTCTTGCTAAGATTAAAAAAAAGCTTACCTAATGGATCACGAAGCCACTCTCCCTCATAGGAAAATTCTAGATCTGCTCCAAAGTCTTGGCTACCACACATGTTTATTACTCCTCTTGTTGGGCCCCTTCCAAAGCCTCCTACAAATGGCTCGAGAAACTTCTTTGGGATTTTCTCTAGGCCTCTAGCATTGATCACTAGGGCTTTCACAGAGTTTCCTGGGACTTTTTATTACCTTCCAAAGTCCTTTGGTGGGCTTGGATTAATTGATACCCAGAAGCAAGTGCAATGCCCTGCCAGGGAACCCAGGAGAACTTAACCTAAACATGCAACTAAGTTCGTAGAGCATTTTTTTTAAAGTTAAAAATCGATAACATCAAAGTGTCATAATGCAGAAGCAAAGCACAACAATAAAAAACTAACACAGATTACAACTCTCAAGGGTTCCTTGACGTAGATTACAAAAGAGTTAATTAATTAATTTAGATAAGATACAATCATGAAATCCAAGAATACATCTGAAGAAAAAATATAATTGGCACCATAAGGTAACCATAATAATTTGCATCCACTGCACATGTCGTAGGGTATGTAAATACAATAAACTAAAAAAAGTACAATATGATATCTCTAAAAACCTGATACAATGATACAAGATCACAAGAAGAAAGAAGAACTAGAACACATCTTCAACAATGAAGATCAAGAAAGAACAACTGCCACAAGGATCATCCAGCCTCGGTGCACGAACATCAGAATCTCAAATGGTAAAAGAATCACTACCACCCGACCTCGTGAACCTAAATAGTCCACTCCCACCATGCTGATGAGATAACATCAGATCCCACTTGGATAACAAACAACAACAACAACCAAGGAAGAGGTCTTGAAAGCTTCTAACTCAAAGGTACAAAAAGTACAAGGTATAACATACTCTACCAGAGGCAACCAATATACATAGGAAACCTAAGATGCATATAGGAAGTGTCATCACATAAGCCAACTCTAAGGTTATCCTAGTAGTCTCTTCAGACCCCGGTGCCCTAGTGACTCTATGTGGTTATAGTTACCTTTCGTGTAGACAAGGTACTACCTATGCCATATCTAGTCCACGAGGGCGGAAAGCATCTTCTCACTCCCATCCTAGTCAAACTCAATTTGGAACTCAGGCATGGGCAAGGCACATAATATCTTACTAGGTTCATTTTAAATTCCCAATGTTTATTAATTATCATTTATTAAGCTACTTGTAATGGGATCTCCTGGTAGCCACTTCCGGGCTCCGACACCAATTACAAGCCACTCCTGCTATACACTCAGCTGACCTACCCTAGGGTTTCACAAGATCAATATGAAATCTGAGTTAACACAACTCACAAATCACAACATCAAGATCCAACATGCAAGACCTGAAAACACCAAGTACAAACCCACCTAGGGTTAGAACAACTCAAACAACCTAACAATGCATGCAAGGCAAACAAACAAGACAAAAAGATATCCAAACCCCACCTCTGGATAAAAAAATAAATATTAATTCTTTATTATATTAATTAATTTTGTTTATTATTAAATTTATTTGCTTTGGTAAATATGTTAACTTTAATTAATATTAAATATTAATTCTTTTATAAGAATTAGTTATGTTATATTTGATTTAGGTGTCTAAGTATTTGTTGAAGGAAATTAGTATAATCTAATTTCAATTTAATTTTCTTTTTATGTTTATCATAAAGATTATTGTTATTATGGGATTAGGGATATTCATTGTTCATATTAAATTGGATTAGTAATTTATTTTCCTATTTAATTATAAATCTAATTGGATTATTATGTTTTTAGAGATGTTTTTTTGAAAGCTAGATGAGATGCGTAATGCTTTTTGGTTAATTGTATCTGATTAAAGTATAAGGTTAAAAAGGATCTTTTGTCAATTATTGGAGTGTTTATTCCTATGTGAATTAAGTGATGTAATCTCTAGCAAGCATGTTCTATTGAGAAGAATTTAGATGCCTTGGACAATTTTCTTGTATTGCTTTTCAGGGGTTGTAGTTGTCTTTTTTGGGATATAATCCAAAGGCGGGGTTTGGATATCTTTTTGTCTTGTTTGTTTGCCTTGCATGCGTTGTTAGGTTGTTTGAGTTGTTCTAACCCTAGGTGGGTTTTTACTTGGTGTTTTCAGGTCTTGCATGTTGGATCTTGATGTTGTGATTCATGAGTTGTGTTAACTCAGAGTTCATATTGATCTTGTGAAACCCTAGGGTAGGTCATCTGAGTGTATAGCAGGAAGTGGCTACCAGGAGATCCCATTACAAGTAGCTTAATAAGTGATAATTAATAAACATTGGGAATTTAAAATGAACCTAATAAGATATTATGTGCCTCGCCCATGCCTGAGTTCCTGATTGAGTTTGACTAGGATGGGAGTGAGAAGATGCTTGCCGCCCTTGTGGACTGGATATGGCATAGGTAGTACCTTATCTACACGAAAGGTAACTATAACCACATAGAGTCACTAGGCTGCCGGGGTCTGAAGAGACAACCAGGATAACCTTAGAGTTGGCTTATGTGATGACACTTCCTATATGCATCTTAGGTTTCCTATGTATATTGGTTGCCTCTGGTAGAGTATGTTATACCTTGTTGTACTTTTTATACCTTTGAGTTAGAAGCTTTCGGGACCTCTTCCTTGGTTGTTGTTGTTGTTTGTTATCCAAGTGGGATCTGATGTTATCTCATTAGCATGGTGGGAGTGGACCATTTAGGTTCACGAGGTCGAGTGGTAGTGATTCTTTTACCATTTGAGATTCTGATGTTCATGCACTGAGGCTGGATGATCCTTGTGGCAGTTGTTCTTTCTTGATCTTCATTGTTGAAGATGTGTTCTAGTTCTTTCTTCTTGTGATCTTGTATCATTGTATCAAGTTTTCAGAGATATCATATTGTACTTTTTTTAGTTTATTGTATTTACATACCCTGCGACATGTGTAGCGAATGCAGATTATTATGGTTACCTTATGGTACCGATTGTATTTATGTAATCATGCATATGATATTTTATTTTTTCTTCAGATGTATTCTTGGATTTCATGATTGTATCTTATCTAAATTAATTAATTAACTCTTTTGTAATCTACGTCAAGGAACCCTTGAGAGTTGTAATTTGTGTTAGTTGTTTATTGTTGTGCTTTGCTTCCGCATTGTGACACTTTGATGTTATTGATTGTTAACTTTAAAAAAAAATGCTTTGCGAACTTAGTTGCATGTTTAGGTTAAGTTCTCCTGGGTTCCCTAGTAGGGCATTACAACAAGGGCATGCCCTTTGTGCCAAGTGGGTTGTGTGGTGTCTCACAGGCAATGAATCCTGGAAAATTTTTCTTCATCATTGCATTTTGTCAGGCTTTCCTCTTCACAAGCCTGCCTGGAAGGGGTTTGGCTTTCAAACCCTGTTGGTTATGAGGGAGCCTATCCAGATCCAGGGTACTTTTGTCACCAAAAGTATTTGGAAAGATTGGGAGTCTGTCAAGCCCTGGCTTCGGTGGGTTGGGAATAGTTTTCGTGATGGTCTTTCTTTCAACTAGTAGAACATTTGGTAGTCTCCTCTCTTTGCCCAGCAAGGGACTCTTCTTGCTAGAATTCAAGGGGTTAGTGCTCTTTGGTTTCACAAGCGTGGAATTCAAACCCCCAAGGATGTGTTTTCTATAGCCACTATGAGTCTCCGATCCTGGGATGATCTCTAAGTTCAATTTATCTCATCCGCCCAGATCATCAGAGTTTTGACTTGCTAGTTTCTACCATCTCGCCTCACCTCTTGCACAAGCTGGGAATTCAGTCAGTCAAACCATGGTGGAAAGACTAGAAGTGGTATCCTGCCACTCCATTCACCAGTTATAAGCCTAAGCTTGGGTATTCTTGGCTTATGCCTCATTTTCCCATGATTGATTCTCTCAACCAACGTTGGCATCTTTCTTCTTCTCAGAAGAGATGGGGTTGGAGATTTTGTACTATTTGGGATTCTATTACTGAGCCTAAAATTGCTCATTTTGCCTGGTGTTTTTTTATACCAAGGCTTACCCTTGGGAGCTAGACTTCGGCATATGGGGTTCCTGACCCTATATGCCCTTTTTGTGGTCACTTAGAGATGCTCATGCACATTTTCTAGTTTTGTCGTCATGCCCAAAACTACTAGAGTTGGATTCATGATTTTTTTGCTCCCTTCAAGCTAGAGCCCTTTTCTTGTCATATGGCTCTTCTCAGTGACTCTCCCAGAATGCCTTCCCAGTTCACCCAAATATGGCATACTTTTAGGCTAGAAATTTTGTTTACTTTGTGGAAAGATAGAAACACTATGCTTTTTTCTCACAATTGTCGGGATAATCATGTATCTCTTTTTGATAAAGCTTGTATTTGTAAAAATGTAATGATGCAGATCCAAGTGCAAGCAGATAAGGTGGCCCTGGAGATTGCCCACTTACAGGAGTTGCTCCAGCACTAGGGCAATGCCTCTTGTACTATTGCTCAGGTGCCTCCAGATTCTCTCTCAACTGACCGTAAGTCACCCAGGGGCCGATGTCATAGCCGGAGCTCCTTTGCCAAACACTCTAAGACTCTGTGGCAATAGCATCGCCACTCTGCTTCCCCTCCTCCTCAGAGGGATGCGGGTTCTGGTTGGCCTCCTATGCTTGCTTCCACTTTTGCTACTTTTTCTCGGCCTTCGGCCTCTACTCCTGATAATCAAGTAAAGTTCCCTCACCTGGCACTAGCGATCTTGCCTAGGCGGGAGGAAGAAGAAGTTGAAAAAAAAGATCTAGAAGATGGCTGGGCCATTCCTGATTAGACTCCTGGGCCCAATGTTTGGGGCAATCTGGATGATAAAGATCCTCCTCCCTCTTCTGCTACTGCTCTCGTAGCTTGAGGGTTTTTTGGTTATATAAATTTTTTTTATGAATAGTTATTTGTTTCCGGCCTAAGTGCCGTGTGAACTTGCGCGGTGATTCTTTCCCCTGGCCCTTTTTTGTGAATATTGTACTTTAATGTTTTTATTAATAGTTAAGGCCTCTATTCATAAGAAAAAAGTTGCCTATCATCTTGAAGGAAAGTTTCTTTACAAATTAAGTTAGAAAATTATTCATATATCCTCTAATAGGTGTTATGAATGAAATTATTTTTTATTAAAAGAAAAAATAAATATTTGATATAAAATAATAATATATAGATACATATATGCCCAAGTGGAGAATATAAGCTCATATAAATGATTATCATATATTTTTTGTTAAATCTTATTTTATTATTTGTTAAAGAAATTGTGTCCTTAAATGGTTTCCTTATTGTCTTATAAGATATATTTATATATTTATATATATAAATTATCAAAAAAATAATATAATAGTTTTCATATCATAAACATATTTAAGAATTTAATATAAATCTATTTAGCAAGAAAATTAATTTTAAAAATTGATTAAGATTT